>QFDD01002160.1:0-22822 GCA_006871305.1 Vachellia collinsii | reverse complement strand
ACGAAAATTTAAAAAAAAAAAAAAAAAAAAGAGCAACAAAAAACATCAATGAAAGCAGCAATCAATGAAACGAAACAATGATGGCTATCAAGTTACGTGCATCAGGTCTCCAAGGTGAAAAAGCATCAATGGTTATTCAGACGCAAATTACACCTTTGAGTTGAGATTCATCAAACGCCAGTAACTTCGTTCCATTTTAAATCACAAAAATTAAACCATGCTAGGGCTTAATCAAGTCTACGCACCCCGAACAAAAATCTAGATCTGATGTGTAGGGGGGAAACAGAAGATGAAAACAAGTAAATCCAGGAGGTAACAAAAGTAGGGATCAGAACCTGTCGGGATTCATTGTAACATCACACTAATATCAGTGGATTGACAGACTAATGAATTGCTATCATCACTTCGCTTTTCCCACACTGTCAAACCTCTTTGATCTACAAACTAAAATATGAATGACCAATTACCAGGAAAATATTGAGCTATGAGCGTCTTAGTGGATCCATGCGCCATCAGCCACGAGATCACGTCAGATCTGCCTCTGGCATGATTGATTCACTATAGACTCAAATTTTTCTCTTGTTTTGTAACAATACTCCCGCGGAAGGGAAAATAAACTCACCAAATCGCACGAAAATACGTGAATCTACAAGAGTATCACCATTAGCGGCGCCTTTCGTTACCAGCGATTAGGAAAACTATTTCTTAGACGTTTGATCTTCTCTCATACAAGCAACCGATAATTTAACCCGCTCCCAAAGTCGGCCTTTCAAAATGACCGTTGGGATTAGGGTTTTGATGAAAGGGCGCGGGCGGTTTTTTGATTAAAAGTAGGGCCTTTTTTCCCTTTGGCATTTAGTCATTTACCTTTCTTTTTTTCCAAAAATGTGTAAATAAAATATGAAAAAGTAAAGTTATAACTAATTATATTTTTTTGGCAAAAAAAATAATTATTATTTTTTATATTAAATATATTATTTATTAAAAGCATCGTATTTATTTATTTAAAAAATTACAACTCATGGTATTTTTTTTGTAAATATGTATATATACACACATAAATATTTTGTTTTCTCTTATTGTTAGAAATAAGATTAATTAACTCTAAATTAAAATTCCTGTTTTAATGAAAAATAAATTGAATTCCTTTTCATAACCAAAAAATGTTCTTGCATTCAAAATATTGGAAAAAAATAAACTTTACGTATCATTAATCAATTTTTCAATACTGCAAATTTTGTTATTAATTTTTGTGATTTTTTTCTATGTTTCATAGTTGTTTTTAATTACATCTATATAGTTCTTTATCATATTTTTTAACTGTGGTCTGAAAAATAAAGAGATATGATTAAAACATAGATAAAACTACATGTTAAAAAACATATAAATATAATTAAAACCACATGAAATTTTATATAGGGACCTTTTCAATTTTAATTATAAAAGTATGGACAATTTAATTTTTTCGATTCCACCCATCATAGAATATTCACCTTTTACTATAAGGAATAACGCAGAGAAGAAAAGAAATATAACCAATGGATTAAAAATAAATGGGAACTATAAATAATTACACATCAATAATATATATTTTAAAATCTAAAGCAGTAATTTAAAACAGGTGGGTGTTGGCTGATCCTCTAGTTTCAAACTCACAGGCTCACGACACAGGGAAACAATCCATCTAGTAGCAAATTAGCAGAACAGACCAGAACAAGGAATTTACCGCTGAGAAGTAGACAGTTTCCAATCATCAATAAGATCAAGATATCATATCAAGGAACACATTTAGAAAAATACTAGGAATGGGATAGGATGAACAGTGAATAACAATGGCTCCTCTGATTTGAGAGAGAAGGAAAGTGTGTGAAACATATCTAAAATATATATATATATATATGGGATATTCGATCGCAGAAAAGAAGTGGCAAAGAAGACACTTAATGCGAAAAAAACGTTTCCGTTTGATTTCGGAGATTCAAGCCCGTCCACTTTTAAATGGACGTTGTCCACCATGCTCCGTCGAGTCATTGGCCCGTTGTTTCACCATAAATGTTTGCTTTGTACAACTCCTTTGAAGAACGGCCCCACAGAGCTCCCAATGCAGCAGCTAGGGTTCAGTCCTCAGAAGTTTATTGAAAATTGGAATAGGGGTGATGGGTGCCCGAGGCGGTGAGAATGACGGTAGCCGGAGTCGGTGACGGTGGAGGAGGCAGTATGGAAGTTGACGGGTGAAATAGTCATGTGAGTCATGGAAGTGAGGGTGGGAATTTGGTAAATTATGGAATTGTGTTCCATGGAGAAGTCAGATCAGCTGTACAAAACAAGCTTTCTATGCTACCAATCGGGGCATTATCATCTAGAAGCCATGGGATTGCACGTGGAACTTGGTAGGCTATGTTCATTATCTTAACCGATATTTAACACTCAACAGAACTTGGGAGGAAGCAATAACGAAATAATTCCCTTAGTAGTAATGAATTCATCATTAATCTGCCCCCTCTAAGTTCTTGGTACTCTTGCATTATCATCTTTTTCTTTTTTATAGACTGAAATATTCATAAGGATCTTGATGTGGGACCCTGGAACTTGGATATTTTACAGTTCTGGAGACATACGCATACATATCCAAGGGGAGACCATTGCATTACAAGTTGGCAGAGCCATCACCCCCTCTGATTGAAATGGGAAGGTCCCGGAGAGAGCCATTATGACTCGTTTTGGGATTTAGAAATACAACAATTACTGTTATGTCATCATGGAAGTGTCTCCTCACTCCTTGTTCTATCTTTTGGAGGTCCGACAATCTCATCTCTCTCTTCCTCGCTGCTTCTCGAAGAGCAGCCTTCACAAGCCTCCTAGCAATTCCCTGTGTTACGCCAAACACAACCACTGAGTCAGATTGCGACTCCAAAACCAAAATCATCTCTTTTAATAATTTGAACTTTGAAATTCTCAAATGATTCCGAGTACTGTGAACTTACGTTGCGAGGGTTATTGCTTACGATGTTGACAGCCTCTTGGTTGCTGAGATGCTCCCATAATCCATCAGAAGCAAAGATGAGAAATTGGTCCCGTGGTTCAAGTTTATGGGTTGATATGGATGGCTCACAACTAAGAATTGGCTTAAACATGGGATCAGGCAATCTATACTTCAATGGTAGAGGCTCTCTGTTGAATTCTCTCTTCTTCAAATATGCATCCCCGATGGATTTTGAAACCTGCAAAAAAGAAGACGTTTATCAAACTATTGAAAAACCAAGATAAGTTCTTTTCTTTGCTACTTAGAAGGATTTGAGGCTGTGTAATCTAAATACCAATACCTACCTGTATAAGGCCTTTGACTCGCCAAACATTGTGTTTGGCGACCACAATTTGTGAATCATAAGGGTGCTTGGAACGAAGTTCATCTCTCACAGTTTCAATATTGGCATTGTGTTCTGCAGATAATTGCATAGCTTCCACTATATCTTTCGCTGCTTTATCTTCTCTTCCTAACACCACCCGCGAATCCCCAGCATTTGCCACATATAGCATGTTATTGCAGATTACGCCCACCAAGCAACATGTTCCTGTGGATGCAATCTCTGGCCTACTTAGCCACTGCTTCTTCACAACAGACAGGAATTCCCCCTCAGTTGCATAAAATGCTCTTCTGATCATATCCTCTGACACAACTTGCTTTTCACTCGCAAACCCTGAATCACCAAAAAAAAAAAAACAGGTTTAGTAAGTACTACTATGGAATGAGAAGACAGAAAATTTTTTTAAAAAAAAAAATTCCTGGGTTTGTGCAAATTTGTGTCCGAGAATGATCTTTAAGGATTTATGCATCTCATGCGTCTGAAAAAATAGCAAGTCAAGATAACAGTATATAGACGAGAGAACATACTCTTGAGGTGGAGGAAGAGATTGTTAGCGACGAACTGGGAGGCCTCTGATCCGCCATGACCGTCGTAGACACCTATGAAGGTCCCTCTAGGACCCAAATGGTTGGAAGTGAAGGGTCCAGATTCGAGTTGGCTACGATCCTCCAATGAACTATTGGCCTGAATTACAGCCATAGAGAATTCCCCGTAGGCATGCTTGCCCAAGTCCTTATACCACAGCAATCCATCGACTCTCCCATTCAAGTCTCCATCTTCACCTTCTACGGATGGTTTCCAGCAGGATCCAACCATTTCTCAGGCAACTCTTCAATATAATAAAAGCTTTATTTTTTTTCAGATTTTTGTCCAAATGATGCAGTAATTGAATTATTTATCAGACCTGAACCCAATATAATCGTCAGTTTCAGGCTTTCAGCTTATGGTCCCTGTCCTGAGATCACAGTTCCTGAAGCTATCTATATATATACACACACCCGCCAGAAGCTGAGAGGACAAGAAGTGAAGAGAACTCAGATACAGGACCATATGGGTATGGGCTAAAGTAAATGAGAAATGTACCTTATGAGAAAGACCACAAGTTTACATGCAAAGTTCATAGAATATGTGGAGGAATGCTTCTGATACTCTGTACCTTATCTGAGTTGAATGGGTTTTGGGACCTTAGTTATGTTACATGTTTCAGCAACATAGAGATTGAATAGGACAGAATTGGTCGAAGATCTCAGTGATAAAAGGGAACAGTGCATGGAGAAGCATTTGGAGCTTTATGGCACATTATCTTCAAGGCTAAGAGCAGTCAGACAAGATCTAAGATTAGGAAATGATGAAGAGAGATTTAAACTACAAGCTCTGGCATTGTGGTTCTTTTGCCTTCCCTTTGTCCCTAATCATCTTTCTTTATGTCTGTAATGGGCTTCAGGGTTTATGGCTCTTTTAAAACTGGAAAACTCAGTTTTAGGCTACTTTTTTTTAGTTGCCTAATAGTAAGACTTGCATTTTCCAATTTCATATGCTGGTTACATCTTTTTTTTTTCTTTGCAATGTTTTACTTTTCATGAGAGTTCAAAACTTTTATATATTTGAAATTGCTTGGTTTACCACCGACAGTTTTTCTTACCCTCATCTTTATGCATTTATTTTTGGGAAAATGATAACAAAATTTTAAAGAAGCATAAAAATATCAAAAAGGTTCTAAAGACTTGTCAAAAGTAGTTTGGGGACTTGTCAATAATAATTTGGAACTTGTCAATGAAACCTTTGCAATATTTTTATACTTCCATGAGATTCTGTTGTCATTTTCCCTTTATTTTTTATCAGTTCATCTTTTTGCATTTGATCAGTGAACAGTATTGATGGTTTGATGGCTTTATTTTCCTGTATTATCTGGTCTTGTCTGGAGAATAAATTAATATGGGTTTGAATTTCAAAGTAGAGACAAATGACATTGTATGATACTCAATAAAATGTCTTAAAAAAGATTGAAACAGTTAAAAACGTTGTATGGAGAAATATGCGCTGGTCCGGATTTATGAATAATACTCTATCTTTTAGTGTGCGGTAGAGATCAATGTGAAGTGTTTTTTAAAAAAATATCCTCAAAACTATTTTATTAAAAAAAAATTAAATTATAAAATGTATTAAAAAATTCCCCTTCTTTTTTTAACGATCAATGATTTGAAAACATACACATAAATATGTCTAAAACCAGTTGTCCAATTTTCGTATTAAAACCTCATCTTAAAGTAGGCTAGAAAGGAGTGCTTTGACTTCAGCCCAGTTAGATTTAGATGTCTTGCTCAGTTGCCAACTTTTCATTAATAATTAATTAGGGATTCTGACACAGTGATGGCCGTTTTTTGTTCTGTTCTATTTTCTTTTGGTTTATTGGGGACAGAAAATGGGTCTCTTGCTTGGTGAAATAGATGTCCGTAGCAGAAAAGCATTTAATTTTAAGCACTCATAAAAAATATCACTATACCGGACTCATCCAATCCTAATGATTAATTAACTTTTATTTTTTGTCCACTGCATTATTATGCGCATAAAACAATTTAATATATAACATAAAAAGTTCACAATATAATATATATTTCAGGGGTTATCAAAATCAAACCACATCAGCTAATTGGACATGCTTGACTCGAAATTAGTCCACGGTCTAGTTAAGACATGCTAGAACATGAAAAGGTATACCGGTTTTTGTTTTTACTTGTTCAATAACCAACAACTGTTTTATTTTTTTATTCGTTTTTTTTTTGTTTTTTCTTTAGCATTGTATACATTTGAGGATTTTTTAGATGAATACATTTGAGGATTTTGGTGATTTGCAATATATAGCATTTAAGTTGAGCATGACATGCATGAATTAAATTAGTTCGGTGTGTAAGAAGCTGATGTGAACAAATATTATCCAACGTATATGATAACATATAAATACATGCCATGCACATTTTTTACACTCCACGAACCATTATTCCAACTGATTGGATGTCCATTATGATTGTTTTTCTTCCCAGAGAACTATTGTATGCTCAAAAAAACTGACTTGAATTATATCAACTTTATACCCAATCTACAAGTCCAAAGGGAGAAATGACCAACCAACAATCCAACAGGCAAAGATGGAGAAGATATGTGTAGCTATTTTAAGAAGCTAAACTCATCTACCTACCACATCCCTGAAATCTTGATGTAGATAGTTAGATCTAAAGATACAGCAACCACTACTCCAATATCTTAGAGAGTTGTTAGACAAGGCGGACAGACGATGAAAATCGTAGACCAATTATTTATTTTTATTCTATTTTCTATTGTATGTATTCACAACACGTGAGAGCATTTAGAACTATCATTTTCTCACACTCTACTACTATACTATTCTCATAAAACCAATAACTGCTATATTTTTTACAATATCACCAATAAGAACTCATCCATCCATCTTGCGTTAAACATAGTAGTTAATATATATCTTTTTTGCACTGTTGGTGGCTCAATCCATGTTAATCGATTTGATACTTTAATGAGATTTGCACAAACAATTATTTGAAGTAATGTGTAATATTGTGATGCTCCAAATTAGGAAACTTCGTTATTTGGTTATAATTTTTATTGTTTTGATTTTATTTCAATTCTATATTCATTGTGTGTTGAATGCATGTTTGTGACATACATGATGCTTACTATAGGAGAGTTTTTGTACGTTGGAATTAATTTTGATAAAAATGGATATGAATATAAATATGGTGTTTAAAAATATGTTTGGTATGTCATTAAAATTATACTTAATTTTTATATAAAAATATCAAAATACCCTTTTAAATGCCTGGAGATAGAGAGAGATAAGACTGAATAATGAGATATGGAGATGTAAATCTTAGTTTTTCGTTTCACGAAAATCATTCCTGTATCCACCTAAGTGTACCAAACAAACTCAAACTATGGAATTTAATTTTATTTTCATATCTAAACCTCAAATTCCAACGTACCAAACTAAGCATAGGTCTTCCCATTAAAATACAAGTACATAACTACTCATCGCTAGAAGGAAAAAAGGCCGCTCATTCATATATTGTTAGGCACAAAAGCCAGATTCTCTGGTTTGATAAATTTTGCCAGGTCCAAAATCTCATTCCAAGGGACATATTCCAAGAAATGAAAAATGAATAATTGAAATAGGAGACATATTTTAGTTTTATGAGATCATATGTATATTAAAGAAGCTTCTGGTTCATTCTTTCGGCTTCTCTCTACCGCCTAACCCCGTATCACCAACACAAGTGTCCCATCGTAGACTCTCTTGATGCCGCTTTCACACTCACCCAAAATACACCAACTAGTCTGATCGTTGGCCAATCATATAACACCATTCTCCCATTGGTTTATATTTATTTTTTTAATCTAAATATATTAAAAAAACTAAATAAATTAATTTACATTTTTACATTTTCTAACTTAAATATTTAATTTTACATTTTTGGGGCCAAATTTAAGCTTCACGTTACTTTCAAGTTTTATCCCCTTAAGTGTAATGTTTCAAGGGAGAATTAAGCATAATTCTCCATTAATCAAATTAATTGAAATTGACACCTTTTATATTATACAACTAAAGTTCTACATTACGCAATTAATCTTTCCACAATATGCAATTGAAGTTCCAATATATGTAAGTGAGATTCCATAAACTTTAAAATTAGTTAGGTCTTATTTTACAATTAATATGGTAATGGGATTTATCCCCAATTATCCCATGTTTTAATTACATAATTAATTGAGGGAGAATTGAGGATAAATCTTCCATTAAAAAATTAATTAGATAATGGGACATGTCATTGTACCCTTGTAGAAGCTCATTTGTATAATATGGAAGGTTAATTGCATAATTTAGAAATTTTCATACGTCATTCGAATGACTCTTATCCTTCATTTGAATGAATTAATTATTTTCAAGAGATCCGAATAAGCTCTAAATATATCTCACATAATTTTTTAAAAGCTCATTTGAATAAGCATTATCCCTTATTCGAATGAAATACTTATTGAAATCCTAAGTGTTATAGTTAAAAATAAGTATTTATTTCTAATGAAGGACAATGTTTATTCGAATGAGCTTTTAAAAAATTCCTTCAAATATCTTCAAAACTTATTCAAATATCTTGAAATAAGTAGTTCATTCAAATGAAGGATAAGGTTCATTCGAATAAAGTATACAAATTTCTGTAAGATATATTGAAAATAATGTTTTCATTTGAATGAGAAAAATGATTAATTCGAATGACATATAAAGATTTTGATTGTTATCTCGAGACATTATTCGAATGGATTGAAAATAAGTTTTTCATTTGAATAAGAAAAGTGATTTATTGAAATGAATAATTGAAAATAAGTTTTCCATTCGAATGAAAAAAATATTCATTCAAATAACAAAAAAAATTTTGATTGTTATCTCGAGAGATTATTCGAATAGGTTGAAGATAAGTTTTTTATTCAAATAAGAAAATTGATTCATTCAAATGAATATATAAAAATAATTTTTTCATTCGAATGAGAAAAATGATTTATTCGAATAACATTAAAAATTTTGATTGTTATCTCAAGAGATTATTCGAATTGGTTGAAGATAAGTTTTTCATTTGAATGATAAAAATGATTCATTTGAATGAATAATTGAAAATAAGTTTTTCATTTGAATGATAAAAGTGATTCATTTGAATGAATAGTTGAAAATAAGTTTTTCATTTGAGAAAAATGATTCATTCGAAGGACATATAAAAATTTTGATTTTTATTTCAAGAGATTATTCAAATGGGTTGAAGATAAGTTTTTTATTCGAATGAAAAAAATAATTCATTTAAATAAATAGTTGAAATTTTGATTATTATCTCGAGATATTATTGTAATGAGTTGACGATAAATTTTCCATTCAAATGAGAAAAGTGATTCATTCGAAGAATAGTTTTTGTCCATTGGATGCTTCATTTAATATTCAGTTATTGTAAGCACATCGGTGAGTCTGAGAGAAAAGGGGGACAATGGTGAGATTGAAAGAGTTAGAGCACAGCTAATGAAGCAATTTGGTAACGACCTGAGCGCAATCACATCTTCCTTCCTAGCTTTTTTAAAAAACATTTTATGGGTAATATCATCATTTTAGTTTTTACTCACATTTTCAAATTTCTGTTTAGTCTAGTGTTCTAATTTAAGATTATGCAAATTTAAAATCTTGATTTATTTTTTCACAATTTCAGAGAGCTTTTTCTATGATTCTCCATAAAAAATATAAATGAATAATTACCGTGTAAGAGTTAATTAATGGTGGGTCTACCTAATTTAAAAGAACAATTAGAAATATGAATAAATGTTTTTTAGCTAATGAAATTATGAGGGATTACATGTGCTATATCATCATTTCATAATTGTTTGGATTATCAATAAAAGTTATTTTTCTGATGTAATTGATAGTTTTAAAATAAGTATGTAAAATGAGTTTTATCTCGATTTGAATGAACATAATTTATCCACCCTCTACAAATAGGTCATCATCATTTTAGGGTGCTTCCTTTATCATTTTTCTCGAAAATGTCTCGAATTATTTAAATATATTAATTGATTAAAATAAATCATACCTGGAAATGGTACTATTTATTCTTGTCACGTACATATATAGAGTACTACTATAAAGGCTATATTGCAGCAATTGAAACAAAATTTAAAGAATCCTTATCCCTCCTGCTATCCTCCTCGCACCCATCCAGTAAAGCAATTAATGTTGTCAACTTATTATGCCTTTTGATTTCAAACTACCCGTCCTACTCCCGAACCAATCAAGCACAAGAATGAAGTGACCACATTCATTTACACCCACAAACATCAAATCCTCAAACTCACATGCTTACCGTGATCATTCCCACCAACTTTGTCGCTCTGCTCTCGTGATCTCACCTTCCCTAATCTATCTTTCACCTTCTAATTTCCATAATAGAACATACAAATTATTTAGAATACTATTCCCACTATTCCTCACTCGCCTTCTTCACCCCCATTAAGCTCAGAAGCTTCTCTGTGTATGCAGCCACAAGCTTTGATCACACTCTTCCATCATCCTCAATATTCCTCATTTATGGTCCTTGAGCTTACCCCACAAATCCGAAATTCCCAGCCACGTTGAAGACAAGTAAAAGCATGAGATAAAGCACTGCTTCGTCAGATTCCATGCCGGATTTCATTGTTCTTTTCATTATCAGAGCTCAGATTTGGACTGTAGCTAGGGTCTTCAGGGGAGCTGGAGCTGCTTGGGCTTGGGTGTGAGCTGTAAATATCAGTATCCTGAGCAATGGAATCTCTTGTTGATGATGATTTGGAGCTTGAAAAAGAAAGCCTATCATAGAGAGTCAGCTATTTAAAACAAATGCATGTAGAATACATTAACTTATAATCCAATGCAATGGTTCTGCATGTTGAAATTAAGCACCTGCTTTCACTATTGATGAAATTTTCAGAGTTTGGACTTGGATTCTTGCGCAGATCTTGAGGGCAATCACAGTCCTTTGAAACGGCAGGACCATTATGCGTTTGAATGGAGTCTTTCGAGACTTGGTGTACAGAGATGAGCGTATTTGTTGAATGAGGCTTTGTTTCATTCTCTTCTGCATCTGTGGAAGCTGAACTATTTGATGTAAATGAACTTTCACATTTCTCTGATGAACAAGAGTGTTCAGATTCCCCTGATGTGGATGAATTGTTGATAGATTTAAGCTTATTCTCCAAAAGTCTGAGCCTTCTTTCGGCTTTCTCTCTGAATTTAATCTCTTGCCTAAGTTTGTTTTCCAGCTCAGTCAACTGCCCACCACCACCCAAGCAGAAATCTCAAATTTTTTTTCTGGACAGAAAGAAAGAAAGAAGGAATGTGAGTAGAATACCTTGAGGCCTAGGCATTCTGCTTCCTCATTGGCCAGCTTTGAGGCGTGTCTCTCTGCGAGCAATCTTGCTCTGAGGCACTCGATGGTGTTGAAACCGTCTTTTCCTTCCATTTCGCTGTCACTGAGAGATTTCAGATAACACATTTTGAAGTGTATAAGAGGAGCAGGAAAAGGAAGGGAAATTCAAAAACTCACCTCCATTTATTATGGACCTCCTTGCCAACAACGGCACCTACCATTTCCCTATTCTTCGTCGTTTCGTGGCATCAGCTTCTGAGTACTTACAACTGACCCACACACATTTAAGTGTCATCAAATTCAAACACTAAATTACAGTGCAGTTGTTCTCGAGGAATGAATAAATAATTGCCGCCCTAGTTTATTTTGGTCGCAAGGAGAATCCGTGATAAGATGCACTTGTTCTTAAAAAACAAAAATGCCACCATGAGTATTCGGAAATCAAGAATGAGCGTGAGATTCACTGCCAGAGAGTTTGTTTGTACATAGAATAAGATGATATTTTGGTATTTTAAAATGTACATACAAACACAAACTATAAAGTTCAGCCCAAATTAATCTCGAGGTGAAGAATCAATGTCCTTGAAAAGCTTGTTTGATTTGAAATGGCATAAATAAATGGGTATAAAGATTCCACCTCCAACTCCAAGAACGGTTAAACGGAATTAATAAGAGAGTCGGTAAATGCCAATCACTGTGTTACTTATTGGGCTCCATTATTACTCATCAGGCAGGCTTCAGTGATCCTTCATTCATCATTGGAGCTGTGTCTTTGCTATAACCACCTTCACATGAAAATAGCCCATTGGAGCTGCCTCGGGTCACCCACTAGTGTAAGAGGCAAAAGCAGTTGAGCTGATTGCAATATATTTAGGGTTCAGGGATTCACCGACGTTTCTGAATAACAGTGAGTGCTGCTAAATGCAAATAGCGGACTGGCAGTGATTGGATAAACGAGAAGCAACGAGCAGAAAGATTTCAAAATTGAAAGTGCAGGAACAAACATGCAAGTACGTACTCGTCTTGTTGCATCTGCTGGTGTTTACGGGAGAATCACGTGACGAGCAACAATTGGGGGTTTAAATTTAATCTCCTGTCTCTTCATTTGTCTCGGAGCCATCGCGAATGGGTGTTGCGTGCTTTGGATTTGGACCAATTACCTAATTTAACGGCTTGTGAAAAAACTATATTGCGTGAATTATTTTCAAGATGCACTCGCCTATAATCACCATCGCTTCCCAGCCCTGTACAATTTCACGAAGCACCAAGCCCAAGCCTTTTTACCCGTGCTACCGAATAAATGACACCGGGCCTCTTCAATTCAACAAGTCTGATTCTTTTTTCTTGTCTTCCTCGCAGATACGAAGCCGACCATTTGTCCATATGTAAGAGTTGAGCCCATGTGATGTGGCGAAGGTTTTCGGGGCCCTTATGGCATCGAGCCTGTCTGAATGCTGATTTTAATTTGCATCATTTTAATCTTCTTAGTTCTTTGGATCTTTCTACTATCTTCCTTGTATATTGTGCCGGGTCTGGGAAGACTTTGATTTTACCAAGGTCATGATTTTCCATAAATAGTTGAGATTGATATGGCATGTGAAAACGCATGATTAGCTTACATTTGTAATGATTCCATGGCCAACTAAATTAAAAGCAACCGCTGCATTATATTTTCTTTTTGGTGTAAACTGTAAACTAACTTGTTAAGTTTTTCTAAATATGGTTATCCTCCTACATGTGTTATATTCCTGTTCGAAGTTCTGAGATGGAGCACATATCAATCATGAGATTCAAAAGGGTAAAAATTATCTGGAAGCATTCCGGTACATTTTGTGTGAAATTTGTATATGACGATATCTGGTAGACTCAAACTCCTCATTAACGACAGTGAACTTGCCTCCCTCGTCCATCAAGAGCTGTGTGTTTCAAGGCATTCTTATTTGAGACCTGGATTCATTTGATGCCTTGAAGGGTATCCCATAAATCACGACCCGCACAGAAAAATCAGCAATAAATACAAAATTAACCCCGAACATAATTACGGCAAAAAAAAAAAAATCTGAACATACGTAAGCTCTAACATGTGCTTTAGTCCAACCAGTCTACCGGACTGCATTGTAAAAGCCACTAATTTCTGGCCTTACGGCCTCCAATTTATCTCCACACATACTACCAGTAAACCGGGACCCAGTAATTCAATACGCATTTGAGCCTATCCGTCGTCGATTTGGACGTATTTAAATTATGCCTCCCTCCTTAACCACACGAGTATCTATCTATACAGTGTGCACTATACATACAAGCCTCCAAAATTAATTATCAAAACAAACCACCAGGAAACAGACACGAGCCTTTCGTATCTTTCCCAGTCCGTGGGTCCCGCTCCCAATCGTCACTCCATGATCAATCACACCATTCTGTCCCACACGTTTTGACCAGGACCTCCCACAGCCGTTGGATCTCTCCCAGCACGTCATCGGACGGCAACCGGAACCGGCAGCAAGGACACGTATTCCTTTTAGTTAGCCACGGCAGAATGCAATTCCAATGGAACACGTGCTGACACGGCAGTTCACACACATCCCTCCCCACTCTCATCTCCTCCCTGCATACCACGCACTCTCTTCCGCCAGCCCTCACCTCCACGCTCGGCAGCGCCACCACCGCCGCTCTCGAAGCAGCCGCTTCCCCGCCACCCTTTTCTCCGCCGCAATCCATTGAACCCACCAGCCTCCGGCACAGCGTCACCGTCTCAATATACGGAATCAAAATCGCGCCACTGCATTCCCCGATGGGAGTAGAAGATATCCCCAACAATTTATCCGAGAAGAGCTCGCTCAGATTTCTTCGCCAGTCGCAAACCGGCGCTTCGAGAGCCAGTGGATGGTGCTGGTGGGCATCGCAGAATAAGAGTAGCAGCAGAACGGCGTCGAGGTCACGCTGTCTCGTGACAGCAGATAATGAAGGCGGCGGTGGCGGCGGTTCGAGGTGGCGCGTGAGGATGTGGAGGGAAGAGAGGAGGTGACGGGCAATGAGGAGGGACTTTTGGGGAAGAGAGAGAGAGTGGAGGTAGTGGAGTGCCAGGGAGAAGAGGGATTGGGAAGAGAGGACAGAGGCGAGGCGGAGGTGGTGGCGGCGGACGACGGAGGCGATGGAGTGGGTGAAATCGGAGAGGCCGGAGGGAGGGAGGGCGGAGAGTGCAGCTAATATGGTGGCGGTTTCTTCCATTATGGGATCATGTGCTTCCTTCTACTTTGGCGTTTTGGACGGTTTGTGATTGTATGACTATTGAGTGCCGTCTTTGGAATTATAATGGATCGGAACGCTTGATATTGCTCGACGACATTGACCATTCTGTCCTTTACAGTCGACATCTTCTTGTTTTTTTTTTTTTTTAACTTTCTTTCCCTGGACAGGTGTTTATTAGAGAATCTCTTTTAGTCGGTGGGTGAAAGCCTAACAATACTTGTCCACTTTTTGGATATGACTAGTGCGGGTGAAAGACTTTTTCGCAGAAGTTTACAATTCAGCTAAGAAAACTGACAATCTATAGAATCCAATCTATGATCAGATGAAATGAGGAGGTGGATAGGAGGGATTGAGGACTAGGCGAATAATTTATCATTTAGTGTTCAGGATTCAGTTCCACCAGCGAATAAAAGCAAAGTTCGTATGAATCATTCATCATCGTGCATTTTGCATATCCTAATAATAACAATTGATCGCCAATTAGCCCCTTTGGATTACAGTTATAAGTATAGAATGAGAGGCAGCCTGCTTTCTTTGCGAGGACAGAAGATACGTTGGAACCAATTAACACTTGGCAGTGGCGTCGCGCTTGTGGTCGTGCAACACAATACAGAGACGTGGCATTAGTCCGCCATGCAGCTGTAATCCTGTCCTCCATCTCAAAAATTCACTTATTAAAAGTTTTAAACTCAAAAGACTTGCAAATGATGATGCACTATATATCTCCGAGTGAAGTTCGACACCGGGCATGACTGAAATTGTAATTTGCATACACCCCTCATCTCTATTGTCCTTTACTGGTTATGAACACGCAGTTGTATGGGTTGAAAAATAGTTTAGCGTGCTAAAGGTCAAGAAGGAAAGCTACAAGCAAAATATGACACAGTCGAGGATGTTCATTGGGCTTGTCCCTGCTTATTAATTCTTTACACCGAGTGTCAGAAAACACGAAAAAACCCAGAGGTTAGTACCAATCTACCAAATAAATCAAGGGTCAAAATCATACTTTCATCCTGCCTATCATTCCAAAGCAGAAACTGTTCATTCTCCTTTTTCAAGTAGTACAATACTATGAATAAGTCACAAACAATGCTCAGTTGTAATTGTCCCGGTTTGGTTTAATAACTCCATGGAGTGCATAACTTGTAGTTCTCAACGGACAGTGAAGGAAGTGGGAAGCGAAGGTCAGTATGGATTGTTGCACCCTCCATTACACGCACGGGCTTATTAATTAGCCACAATCATTAAAAAACTTCATGGTAAATAAGCATTATGCAATAACAGGAGTTTCAATGCAATAAATGACAATAGGTATATATTGAGACGTTTTGGTAATTATATTCCTCTGTTATGATATCATGATAACCGTCCTCGTTAATTATCGGCACCCTGTGTTTCCTATTTAGTGGAAGTTTTGCTTTGCGCATGAAAAATTATGCTTTAGACAATGATAATAGAGGACAGGACCCAGTGGGTGGAGTCATGATTATGAGGTTATAAAAGGCATAAAGGAAGAGATATTAAAGTGGCATGACATGGATGCTTTAGCAGCAAGGAAACTAGTTTGCAGACAATAACGGGGCAAAGATAAAAAGATCCGATATTAGGGAAAAGAGAACGAGAGAGGCCTTTGTAGCCTTTCACAAAATATTCGATCTCTTCTATGCCCTTATTTGTGGTGAAGTGAGAGCATCCTAACTTAGGATTCCTAAGTCAGCGTAATTTGCCAACACCGATAGTTTGCCTAAAGCAATAACTTTGTACCTAACGATACGAGCTAATCAGATATGAGCTGTGATTTCCTTCTTAATGATGATTTATTAAATAATTTTTTTTAAAAAATGATAGTTAATATATTGTTTCTATTTTAGATTTTATATTCATTGAACTAATTTTTTTTAAAAAATATATACTTTTAATAATTAAATCCGAATCATTTAAATTACATCGGTCCAGACCTTATAGATATTCGTGGGTTTGCGAGGAAAGAGGAAGCAATGTGGGCAGGCGTGAATCTCAAGTCTCAAACTCCTGAGGCCCACGTAGCAGTAGCATTATGAGACGTTCACGTGGAAGCCCACTTGCTACCGTGGGAGAGGGAGCTTAAAATACGCCAGCCTTGTAAGGTAAAGATATACGATTTCTCCCCTGCAGTCCGATAAAATTTTCAGAAGGCATAATTTTTATCTTTTAATTATTGAGATATAGTATGTATTAAATATGGATAAAAATAAAAATTTACTCAATTTTAAGATAGAGTTAACAAAATCTAACATTTCTTTTATTTTCATTAAAACATTTTAATAGCAATTTATAAACAGTACTATCTCCAATCCATAATATAAAAGTCAATTGATTTTTTTTAAAAGAATTAAAAAATTTAAATAAATTATTTAATTATAACATATATTCTAAAATATTCATGTAAACTATTAGACTATATATCAACTTATTGTAGATCAAATATGTTAGTTTTATGAAAAAATGTAAATATATTTATTAATTAATTTCTGTAATATGTAAAAGAACTGATTGACTTTTATATTAAAAAGTGTGATATAATATTGGAAAACGTAAAAAGCTGAAAGGACATTTTCTTAGCTTCATCTCCTGCCCCATGGCCAGCATGCCAGGTTGTCATCCACGAGCATTACGGGTGTTGTCCTCTTTCATCTAAACGCATAATATGATCTTGAAGTTTCTACCCAATATCGGAACAATTTCAATAGATAACTTTTTTTTTTTAACAAATGAAAGTAAATCCAACGTCCAAATGTCTGCATGCATGATTCATTAATCTTAACACAAGCGCATATTACAGAGATCACGTTAATAAGCTTCAAACCTTGTGACAAGTTTAGGAAGAAAATCGTACAGGTTGCTACAAGCAGCCCTCTCTCCCTCTCTCTCCGTTTTTCTTCCTTCCTTTTTAAACCTTTTTATTGGCCAAAAAATAATTACTATTCTCTTATTTTTGGTGCTACGACAAGATCGATGATTAACGATAATTCAAGATCAAGTTTTGCAGATCCAAAATGACTCTACCCTTCAATTTTTTATATTTATTTCTTTCTTCCATCCTCTGTTGCAATGGTATAAAAGTAACATTAAACTTTTATTAAAAGTGTGCTAACAACATATGATTTATGAAGATGCAAAAATACCCATAAAAAATAAGAATGAGACTAAATAATATTATAACTATTAAATATAATATTATATTGTTACATACACATATATAATGTATGGGCCCATAACAAATAACTAATAGTATTATGTTATATTTTTAAGGGTTTTAACATTTTTCCTTCCATTTGAAATTTAATAAGTATTTTTGCATTGTAAAAAAAAAGAAAACATGATCCCAGGGCATTTTGGGTAAAACGTCATTCATAATTCTTGCTCATCTTTTCCCCCCTGGGTAAATGGTAATAATCAAAGTGGGGCAAAAGCCTTTACAAAGTTAATCAACAAGATTAGTAAAACAAATCCGAGGGGAAGAAGCACGCTCGCGTCTCGACCTCCATATCCCATCAATTCACAAACTACGAAAACCCCACACTCCCTCCGCTCATCCCCACCGCCGCCTGTAAGTCCGCCAGTTGCTGCCGTACCGCCATCGTCTTCCTCTTCCTGGTAGGTTTAATTGAAATTTTAACTCCCACTTACATTGTTTAAGTGTGCTGGGTGAAATTGTGGATATTTTCTTGAGAGATTCTGTACTCGTCCAATCTTTCTGTATGAAAGAGTTAAATTGAATTCCATAGGAACGGAGAAGTAACTAGAGGCATTACGCTTAACAGGGAGGAAAAGGAAAATGAACACCAGTTCATGACTGATGAGTCCCCCCCCCCAAAAAAAAAAACGAGAGAGAGAGAGTAGTAAGTCCCGACAAATTGTGTTCTTCAGACCTATAAATATTTGATATCTCTAATATGCTTGACAAGTCCAGCACAACGCTTAAATATTTCTAAGGATCCATTTCTACTCGCTACCCAGAGAAAAGAATACTGTGTCAGCATGGGGATCTCGTGTCTGTATTCTAGAATATGGAAAGGATAAGAAATCATCAGGAAGCAGATACTCTGGCAACAGAGATTTTTGAGTTCCCTGGTATTATAAGTACCGGGGGCATAATTTTTCAGCAGTAGCGCTTATTAACTTGCTTCATTGGCTTCAATCAGGGATGGTGGGATGATTCTTTTTCTTGTTCAAAAATGTCTCAAGAAGAATTCTTGTCATGTTATGCAAACTCTCTCTTTCCCGAGGCTTTTCTCTTCCCACAATTTTGCATTTAGAGGAGAAAATGAAGAGTTAGCTAATGCACTAAGAGTTATGGACGTTTTAAACATCAAGACAGGAGGAGGTACAAAGAATCTGCAAAGCCATCTTCAGCTTATTGAGGCCATGCTGGAAAGCAATGCAAAAGCGCTTGGTAAGGTTAATTCTGCTGGTACGCTGGATATGGCAGAAATGAGGGATGTGATCAACAAAATTGTTCCATCCTCAGGACTGCAGACTGAGAATTCGATTTCTGTTCATCTTGATCAGCAGGAACAAGGAATGGGAGTTGATGCACACCTCTTGTCTCATGCTGTGAGCACACGTGGATCCAAGCGGGACATTCGTGGAGGTCTTCAATATCATTGCCTTGCAATAATTACTGGCTATATTGCTAATGTATATGTTGGAAGTTCTTTGGTAAGTTTGTACAGTAAATGTTCCTTGGTAGAAGATGCATATCGGGCCTTTGAAGAAATGCCTATAAAAAATGTGGTGTTATGGACAGCAATAATAACTGCTTTTGCACAAGAGTCTCACATTGACAAGTGTTTGGAGCTCTTCCATTGTATGAGAAAATCAACATTGAAGCCAAACGAGTTCACATATACAAGCCTTTTGAGTGCTTGTATGGGTAGCGGTGCATTTGGACAGGGGAGAAGTGCTCATTGTCAAATAATTCAAATGGGCTTTTATGCTCATCTTCACATTGCTAATGCTCTTGTCACTATGTATTGCAAATGTGGGGTGATCCAAGATGCCTTATACATATTTGAACAGATGAAAGATAGGGATGTTATCACATGGAATTCCATGATAACAGGATATGCACAGCACGGGCATGCAAAAGAGGCTATTGATCTTTTTGAAAAGATGAAATTTCAAGGCATTAGTCCAGATGCCATAACTTTCCTTGGCGTGTTATCTTCATGTCGGCATGCAGGGCTTGTTAAAGAAGGTTGGCTATACTTCAACTTAATGGCTGAACATGGCCTAAACCCAGAATTAGATCATTATTCATGTATTATTGATCTTCTTGGCCGGGCTGGCTTGCTTCTTGAGGCGCAAGATTTCATCCAAAACATGCCTATTTGCCCTAATGCTGTAATATGGGGTTCTCTACTTTCGTCCTCAAGGCTTCATGGAAGTGTTTGGATTGGCATCCAGGCAGCAGAGAGCAGGTTATTGCTTGAACCAGGCTGCCCTGCAACACTTCTTCAACTGGCCAATTTGTATGCCAGTGTAGGCTGGTGGGATCAGGTTGCACGGGTGCGAAAAAGGGTGAAAGACAAGGGGTTGAAAACAAATCCTGGTTGTAGTTGGATTGAAATTAAAAACGAGGTCCATAGATTTGGTGTAGAAGATATATCAAACAGCAGCATGGCTGAAATCGTTATACTAATGGGCAGTCTAATAGATCACATGAGAGGTTCAGGCCTTCCACATATGCCCGAGGAGGAAGATGTTATGTTTACACAACACTAATAGGTTCTTCTGCATGAGTCTAGATCCATCGCAGGGCTTTCTAGTATTTCAGGCATCCCCTATTCTCGCTGGGAAGCAATGAGAAAAAGATGAATGTCTCAATGGGGCTATCAGAATCCAAACTATCTCCTTTGGCAAAAAAAAAAAAAGGATCTAAACTATGTCCAGATGAGATAGTATTAAAAAACCTGAAATGGCAAGATATCTGCTTTCCTTGATCTCTCCTTTGCATATCTCTTGGTGCAAATTACTTGTGGGCAAATATGGCTCTCAGGACCAGAGAGAGAGAGAGAGAGGGGCGTTTGCTTCATGCCTTGCGATATTTTTTTGGTTATTTGTTAAATTTTGTGTGGAATTATAATTTATTTTTTTTGGCTCATGATCTGAGTTTCAGTCTTTCTATAGCTGTAAACATACATAGCCTTTTCATCTTACTGAGTTTTTTTACCCTGTAGATTTATCAGAGAAAGAATCCTAAAATGGAGGGTGGAGGAAGCCAGCAAAAATCAAACTCCTCAGCTGCAACTGTTTTTGAGTTGCCAGGGGAGCCTGCTATTGTAATTAATGGGGTTCCTGACATTATCCCCGGTGACAGCACTTCTGCTTTATGCAAGACTTCAATCACTGTTGAAGCGCCAGTGCATTCAGCTTTAGGTGAATGTTTGGAAGGAAGGGAAGTTCTAAAGCTGTTTATGGGGCAGTATTACTCAGGTGTAGTGCTGCAATTTGACAAACAAACTGGATGGTTCAGAGTTCTCTATGAGGATGGTGACTCTGAAGATCTTGATTGGCAGGAGTTGGAAGAGATTCTTCTGCCTTTGGACGTTACAATTCCTCTGAAATCGTTGGCACAGAGGATTGTTGGTCGGAAATACAAGAAACCTATTAATAAATCCGCAAAGATTGTATCTAATTCACAAAATCCTCAAGTTAAACGTACTCCCAGTAAAGGAAAGATGACCACCCTACTATGACGGGGCATCAATGCGATGAGGGATGGTAGTTTGTTGATTATGACTACTAAACTGTGGTTCATTACAGAAGCAAGTTAGCTTCTAAAAATGAATGGATTTCGAAAGTATTCAGTAGGAAAGAGTAATGGGGGGATTTGGCCCAGATTTTGATGTTTGCTCTAGGTGTGTTGGATTGTAGGGGCCGAGTTATAATGCATTTAGTTGCGTCAACAAGAAATATTTCTGCTTTGCTGTGCATACGTTAGTTGCTAACATTACCATGCTTTTTGTGCGGAAGTTTCTCTTACGCTTGAAAGTTAGATATAGTGGATACATACATATAGTGGATACGAAGGCAACGGAGAAAACCATGCACAGAGTCCAAGACAATCATGATCAATTTCTTTCTTCTGCAAGTTCTGATATTAAATCGTTCTTGCAAATTTCTGGGTTGAGTTGATCAGTGCATTAAGGAGGCCATGGTCAGATTATGGAAAACCTTAGAGGCCATTTATGTTAATTTACATTGGTTTGGATTTTTTTTTTCCTGGTCAAATGCTGGTGAAAAGATAGATGCTATATATTAAAGAAAATGGCAATTAAGTCTTGAAAAATCAATTGGATGATAGACGTACTTACGGGTCGCAACAAAAATTCATTAGCTCAATGACGTAACGTTCTAAAATTGCAGAATGCTGTACTCCACTCTTTTTATATATTATATCAGTCTCTTAATATAACATATAGTTTTTCATGTAATTTGTAATTCAAATTATATCTTGTATTTAGGAATATCATATAGATGGGGTAAAATTCTAAAATAGATGAAGATAGTGCCATGAGGAATATTCCAATACGAGGGCATTTTCGGGTTTATAAGTGGGAAGAGCATCAGAATAATTCGAGTGCGCCAACTAAAGTATCTTGTTCTGTCTGTGTTATTCCAATATTCATCTCTCATATCTGAACAATTAACTAGAACAACAAGAGTGCAGGCTTCCTCGGGCATAGAATGCGGTCATCTGCAGATATAAATTAAAATCACAGTTCTGGTTGTTCCATCAACCAGAGTTTGGGCGTTGTGGTTGTTCCATCAGGAGAGGGATGGAGGGTAGGGATATGATCGAACGATTATGACGAAGTTGATGGAGGTTACCTACCTTCATCCATCTTTGTTTCGTCTCGTCACTTCCATTCTCATTGCTCTCTTCCTTCCTTGCATGGAAATAGATGGTGAAACTACACGCAACTATTCTACTATATATAAGAGTTAATTGATATTTTTAGAGAGATTAAGAAAGTTATTTAACAATATATTTGTATATATTATTTAACTATACATCAATTTATAAATTAAATAATTAATTTAAAAAAATGATAAATATGATTACTAATACATTATAAGGTATGGATTGTTGATTGTTTTAGAGACTATATCTTATCTTTGAGGCAGTATTACTACTTTAACACTATTACTACCCGCATGGTCTCTTGATCAATATGACATTGCTTATTGAAAAATGAACTC
>QFDD01002159.1:0-21722 GCA_006871305.1 Vachellia collinsii | reverse complement strand
GTAAATCTTTCTTAGTTTATAAGTAGCTATATGGTTTAATTTAATTTGCGATGTTTTTTAGTTTTCCCTTCGTTTCACAATAATTATTTATTATCTGCATCATCACCAGGATATTTTATTCATTGAATTCTATTAAGTTTGGGCTACCAAGTTCTGACTATCGATTCAAAATGAAATGTTTAGCGAAGCTAAGTTCACCAAAGATGAATAAAAAAGGAGAAAAGTTCACTTACGCTATCAAGTATGTGTTTGATGCTATTTTTTTCTGGCTGGCCGGCGTTTGATACTATTCAATTAATGAACTGGTTAATTAATAATGCTAATACTAATAAGAAAGGTTTCTTAATGTGAGATATATAAAAGCAACACTTGGGAATAAAGTGAAAAGGTGTTGGGCATGATTAGCACTTCAGTATTTGAACTCTTAATTATTACTTAATTCACACACACACACACACACAGAGGACGCTGCTGGTAGTAGATTCCTCTGATTATAGACTTTATAGCATCTTGGATGGCAGGTTTAAAGAGAGGAGAAAAACAGTGTATATAATCCAGCCATTTCCGTACGTAACAGCTGGCATTAATTATATATTTAATAAAGAATACAGTAAACTGATAATCATAGCCATTAATTTACGTATACTCAGTAATCCATTTGGCTGACCCTCTTTACTCCAAATCAACTACTCAGAAATACTTTAGAGACATGGGCCATTTGATAATAGGAGTAAGCAACAAGGGATAGTGCGGTGTTAGAAATTAAACTACCTTGGATATATAGGTAGGGCTTAAAATCTTTTATTTTGCCCATGGGGTCAAGTATAATTGATGATTTGGCATTCCTCGTACCAGGCATGTGTGCATGTGTATGACTGCGTTCGGATTTCACTTAGCTTTGTATGATGTGATTTTCTTCCCAATTAAGTTAGCAGAGACCCAAACACAAAACAATTATAAATCCGAGTCATCTCTTTCCAATGGAATTATTAGAAGGGTGTGTACGTGAGTGCAATAAAATATTTTTTTTGGAAAAATCTAAAATTAAGAGAAATTTCTATTGTTGATTAAATCATAAAATATTTTATGAAAAATACTTTTTACTTGAAATACATGAAAAACAATGCCAAAGATTAGGTATTAGTTGGAGATATTCCATGCAAACAATAACGAAAGGGGATGGATTTGTAATATGCATACAGGACCATATTTAGGTCAAATTTTATAATTATACATGGTTCATGTGTCATTTTTTTAAAATATTATCGTTTAACTATAAATCCATGTAAAAAAAAGGACATATAATAGTATGTGATTAGAGAAATTAATATAACAAATATAAAAAATTTGACCTAAGTTTTATCCATGTATTATGTTAGTGCTAAGTAAAAAAAAATGAATGTTGAAGCAAAAATGGTAATTAATAATTATAAATTATTTTTTATAAATTATTTTTCTAGCACATTATATTATATGAAATAATTTATATTATCCATAAGCAATGACTAATGTGTTTAACTCAAATTCCATATAGTACAGGAAAATGTACCTAGTTTTGAATATAAAAGAGTTTTCAAGTCCCACTTTTACTTCTTAGGAAAAGAAAACACTTCATCCGAAACAAACAAAATCTTAGGGGGAAAATACCAAGTGAACTTTTACAAGCTTCATCTATTCGAATTTTGAATAGTCTATAGCATTTAAGATTTTCGTTCAGTGCTACTTGCTTACTAAAGCGGAAACTAAATATCTTTTCATGAACTCTTACGCTCTCTAACTTTTTGAGTCAAGACATGTCTCTAGTTATAGATCCCAACTTGAAAGCATTATATTCTGTCCTGGCTAGTGTTTTTCTTTTCTTACTATATAACTTAATTATTTGATTCACACCCAGAAAAACCATATATGTACGTGGTAGGCCCCAAGCTCCGCGTTGATAATATTTTAGATATTATAAAGTAAAGTCATTGTTTTCTGTTTAAGGAAGCTAATAACGCGTATCATGATGGGATGGCCCCAAAGTTCACATTTGATGATAACATAAATAAATTTTAGCCATTGTGTTTTCGCGAAGAATTAATCATGAAGTAATAATTGCCGATCGATACGATCGATCAGTAAGCGTCAAATAAGTTCCCCCTGGCAGTATCACGACAAAATCCTGTTCCATTTTTTCTGATGCGAAAACGAAGAATCAATCGAAGGGTTCAATCACAAGAATACGTAGGGTCAAAACAAACTGCATCCGGATGTCCTAAATTACTGGGAGAGTTCACTAACACCTTGTACGTCAAAACAATTTTATTGGCAAACGTTATTGCTAAGAATATGTTTTGTGTCTGTGTTTGTTCGATCAAGGAATTAATCATTTAATTAACGTAGAATATAGACGTTATTGTCGTTAAACATCATGGTGAACGACTCTCCGACTTTGCCTACGTCCCACATGAAATAATATGAGCAAGGAAGTGCACGAACCAAAATAGAAAGTGAAAACGAGAAAAATGAATTACCGAGCGCGTACATAATTTTTTATGGAATTCTGGGGCTAAGTAATGATGATAAATATGAACAGGTGATCACCATATCATAAACAGCCTAAGAACAGGTTATCACCATATCATAAACAGTCTAACTTCTCTATCTCCGCAAATCAGATCATCTCCAGATTTCAAACTAGCATATTTGGATTATCAAAATTAAAACATCACAGTCTTGTCTATATATGAAGAAGCGCGCGCGCGCAAGCAAAGAGATCAGCAGATAATTTGTTCGGTAAAGAAGCCAAAATCAACAGAACGATAAACGGTACAAGGAATTAGATGGAATCTCCCCAAGTTCTATATATGTAGTAGTAGAAATGGGATAAAATAATTTAAACTCGGTAATATACATGTAATTCTACATATCTAATTTGAAGTAAGCATGCCATCGAATTTAATTAAACTCCAGCCCTAGGACATCCAAGGATATGATGACAACAAAGTGAATAGAAAAGAAGAAGAAGAAGAAGCCTAAACATAACCAGAAAAAGGAGGAAGAAGAATTATTTTGAACAATTGTTGGCCTTATAATTCCTGAATTTTGAAGATTATACGTCTGTCGACGGATTCAAGAAGGACTATATCGTCCACAGACCGATCCTTTTCGCAGTCGTCGTCGTCGTCATCAATGGGAGTATTCAAATCCAAAGCCACACGAGGGCTTGTCTCCTCCAAAATCGCTACAGCGTTCTTCTCTTCTTCCCATGACTTGTGCCTCACCGGTGGAGAGCACGCTCTAGACCTCGACCTGAAACTTTCGCAGCTCAGAATTATGATAGCATCACTGAGCCGGACTTCTTCACCATTCGAGTCCGTTATTGTTCCTCTTTCAATAACCCTTTTAAATCCCAACTGAGAACGATAATCTACTTGCTCTATATCTTCAACTAGAAAAACTCTATGAGCATTACTAGAGACCGCGTCTGCGAATCTGTCAATATAACTGCAACTCTGTTCGTCTCTTAATCTCTTGTTTCTGCAATAATCCTCAGTTGAATCCGCTCTTGTTGAAGAAAAACTGCTTAAGCCTAATGAGACGAGGTTCCTGTGGGACCCAAACACAAGCCTTGCGAGTTCTCTGGCTATTTTGTGTTTAGCTTCCACATCAACTCCCTGGAATAACAACCATGTCTCTTCTTTTATTTTACTGGTGTTTTTTACCTTCCCCTTTCGTCTCAACATGCCGGAACGGCATTGCAGAGTCGTACTCACGATTTCTGGTATTATATCTTTCTGCCACGGAACTTTTCTCTCCAGACCATCGCATAGGGTTTTGAGGTTCTCCGAGTTGAGCTCTCTGAACCTGCTTATGTACTCCGTTTCTATTACGTCACTGGAAGAGGTGGAGTTTGGATTCGATGATGGATATGGTTGTTTCGTGTCCTTGTGCTCTGGGATGTAAATTTTCAAAGTGGACTCATTGAGCTTGTTAGAGTTAGGGCTTGATGAGATCCAGAAATTAGGGTGAAGCTGGTCATAGGAAGTGGATGAAGACGGAGATACGGAGGAGAATGTGAGGGTTTTCTCAGCAGGAAACGATGGGATTTGGATTAAATTGCACGCGGAGTTCCACTTTTTGCGAACTATGACACACTCCTGTTAGACAAATAACAAGATAAAGATTTCATCGTACACGGTCGCACACAATTTATACAAGGAAGTAAAATGATATGTTCCATCATTTTTAACAGTAAGTATGGGTTTCAAGATTAATTTAAGACCTGATCATTCGAAGCAACTCCTTTACTGTCATTTTGGCACTGTTGGAGCCAAGCGGGAAGGATTGAAGTGCTGGAGTCACTATTGCAAGTGCTGCTCGGCAAGCTTTGAACTTGGATGTCGAACATGGCGGACGGCTTCGCCGAACCGTCCCGGCTCTTCTCCTTATCCCCTTCTAGTAATAGCCAGCGGGTTCCGTTGTCGGCTTTCTTGGTGGACTCATTTTGTAGACCACTGAACAAGGTAAAGTGAAATTCAATTCATGATCATAAGAGATTACGATCATGAGATAACTCTTCTTTAATTTATTCTAGTTCTAGGTTATATATATGCACACTCCACCTTCCTAGAAACCATCCAGAACAACAGTATTACAGTAACAGCATAATGGGTAGGGAAAAAAACTAAAAGAAAGGACACCTGAATGAGATAATATATTGAAGGATTCCTGATATCGTTGGAAGAAAACAAATTAAAGGTGAAATTTCTTTCTTTGTTATTTCTCATCAGTGCGAGACAAGACTATAATAATGGCAGACACGTACGTTACTCGTTGCAATTAACGGAAACCAGTTGAGAAAGAGAAAACGTCCCCCCTCCCCCACCGTCTCGCTTAATTAACATAACTTTAAAAGTAAAAGACAGTTCATTTTTCTTTTCTCCTACATATTTTTCTTCATTGATTTAGAGAGAATCGTCTTGGAAATGGAATGTAAAGCATGAATTAGAACAGCAGTACTATACTTTAATTTACCTGTCGGCGATGAGACTCAAGCTCAAGCTTCCCACAGGTATCGTGAAAGGATGGAGACCCCAAATAGTCTGCAGCGAGGGATATCCATTTCTGCATCTCATGTAAGTCTGAAAAGTGGCAACACCCATAACACAAAAGCTTCCATTATTCTCCCCATTCCCACTAATAAGCTTACCAATCTCCATGATCATGTGCTCCACGGGACAGTACTCCCCTTGCTGGCTCGAACCAGCCCTATACTCAAACACCCAGTTAATATCTCCTACATACAAAATAAATCCTTTTTTATCACAGCTGCTTCTAGCTGAGTTCCTAAGCTCCTCAATCTTATTCTCAACCTGTACTCGAGACACTTGCCCAAAAGAAGAAAGAGAAAGAGAAATGAACTTAACATCTCTCATACCCTCATCGTCAACATCCCTTTTCTCAACTTTCTCCATCACTCTTCTTACCACACCATCTAGACTAGCCACACACTCCCCCACAAGCACACTACTCCTCATTCTTTGATTCCTCAAATTATCCATAACACTTGTAACATCCTCCTCCCTCACTGCTGAAACCAAACCCGAGGTTTTCCCTACATTCGAGGTCATGTTATTGTTGCTATGATTATTTTCCTTTGACTTGCCACTCACAGAAGGCGAAGGGGCATTCTGGGAACATACATCCATAGACACTGCTTGTTCTACATTGCTTTTCACTTGTGTGCTAGAGAACCCGGCCTCCCTCATGACTCGGCTTACGCTAGGGTCATCCAGAATTGAAATTATGAGTTGCTCCAACTCTATCTTCACAGCCAAGAGAGGTTGCTGCTGATTCTCGATGGATCCTCGGCGCTGGTGGGCCTGGGCTCGCTTGAAGGCGGCGACGAGAGCGTTGGAGATAGAAGGAGAGTGAGCCGGCGGGCCTAACATGGGACTCGACGAATTGGAAGCCGGCAAGCGGTTGAGGGCGACGTTGAAGCAAAGCTCTAAGGCCTTGCACTGCAGAGGATGGGAGTGAGATTGCTGGCACGCCGTGCGGAGGAGGCCGTTGGAAGCGGCGAGCATGGTGTTTGCCACGTGGAGGGGAGTGACCTGAGCATGGCCCCGACGCTTCGCCAGAGTCACTGCCTGCTTCACTACGGTGGCCGCCTCTGCGGTTAGCCCCTGTTGAACTGCGCAGCTTCCAGTTCTCATGTCTTGAGCTTAAAAAACAGCTACAGTACTCCGAGTGAGAGATCAAGGAAGTGGAGTCTTCATTAATTAGCTTTATACATCGACTGAGATGTGTAAAGAAGTTGTGAGGTTCGGGGTAAAGGATGATAAATAGGAAATAGGATTAATATGTATTTGCAGGTATAGCTTTCGAAGCCTTCCCTAGTTACTCTATAATGAAACTTTGTTTGTCTTTGTATCTGATTTATGGGGTAGAGAGAGAGGGGAGGGGAAGGGGAGAGCTAGGGAGATTGTGAAACTTATGGAAGGAGGATAGTGTGCTTTTCTTGAGGAGGAGGTAAAACTTGGGGTCCAAAGGTGATTTTGTTATAGAAAGTGGATTGCATGTGCTGACGAGCAGGACTAGAGCAGGACTAATGCACCTGTATCAAAGGCAACTCAGCTTTGCTCTTTCTCACATAGTACTCTCTCTTACTCATACACCAAATTTTGTGAAAAAACAAAAAAGAAAGTTGAGGAAGAGGCAAGTGGGGCACTTTCTTTTTCATATACGCGTATCTAAATACTTCTTATTTTCTTGTTGCATTAAGGAGGAGACGAATTAAGTCACGCAAGGCGCTTAATCATCTCGAATTCAACACTTGTACAGTACCCCCTTACTTCATCAGTATCCATATCCTTAATGTGGTCGTCTTCCAATAGTACACTGTTGCAATCAAACTCGATTAAGGAACTCCAATAATATTAAAATATTTGTTTGATCAGTCATCCCAAATGACTTCATTCCTCAAGATAAACAAATAAATAATGGCAGATTTAAAGTAACTTTAAATTATACTGACTTTGTGGTAGAATCACAGGGCTAATTATGCACCCTAAATTTAAGAACCAGTAGATCAGCGAGGGAGCTGGAGAGAAATTGGATGACGCTCCTATAATAGAGGGGGGGGGGACATCTTTTTCACCGTCTGCCAAAGAAGGGGGACCTGAAAAGAGGACGGGAGGTTAAGATTGAAGGAGGAGTGGGGAAGTGTGTACGGTTTTCTTCTCCGGACCCAAAGACAAGGGAATAAAGCGTCACACTTTGCCTTCCTTATTTTTATTTTATGGAAATTTCCAAGATAAAAGCTAACTTACACGCCTTTATGTGCCTCATATGCATGGGGATTAAGACCAACATTCTCCTCGCTCTCATCAGAATCCCACATTCTCTCCCTCTCTTTCCTCCATTTATTACGTAAAGTTGCTCCTTTTTTTGGATCCTAATAATTCTTTCCAAAAGATAAATAAGTAAGGATCACCAAAACACAACCATCTCTGTAACTATAAAAATATACATATGACAGTTCCCATTTCATCTGCATCTCAATATTGGCCTCATGGTATATTATGGTCGAAAATCGTCGCTATTTTTTATGCTTACCAGGAGGAGTGACAAATATGGAAGAATTTGAGCAATTAATCATACGACTTTTTCTCTGGTTTTTTTTTTCAAACTTTTAAGCTAACTACGTTCCTTATCCTAATAAAGTTATCGAAAATGATCATTTTAATGTCAAATGCAATGAAAGGAATGGGTTTCCCAAAATTGAGATTAACAACTCTGTACTCAACCTCGTATCTACAAGAGGGCAAGCAGGGTTTCTTGTCTGGAAATATTTAATTTTACCCGGAAAAAATTAAATTAACGATAAATCCACTATTTTTTACGTAACTTTCACTTTTGAACCCCATGTGATTAGCTCTGGATCCATCGCTTGCTGATTAATTTTACTTCTGCTAGTTTGGTTGATGGTGTCATTCATGGCTGCAACATTTTGTTCGCATTAATTGATCAACGCGCATTTCTATATCTTCTTCGTCGAAGAGTTTGCATTTGCGAGAAATTTAATGCCCATTGATCTCTTTGCATTGAAATAGCTTGCCACCACTTATTCAATGTAGTCGCCACTAGACCCCAAAAGAAATAAAATGAAAGCATAGCAGAAATTTCCTGCACGTGCGGTCCAGTTCACACTTGCTCATTTCAAGCTTGATTATTGATTCTAACATGATTGACACTTTAATTTCCTGAGCTGCATATTATTGTTCTACGCAGTTGTTTGGTCCTATATATGAATAAAGGACCACTATATACATGTAAAGCTAGCTCACTAGCTGACTTCCTAATATACAAACATATAACAAGACCCCAAACAAATAGTACACATATCGATATCACAAACCTATTTTGTTAGGCATCCCCCAAGGAGAGCAAGAAAATAAAATAAAATTCGTCGTAATGCATAATTATACATTTAAATAGACAAGAGAACAACAAAAAGGTAGTAGTATAAGCAAGTGGAAGGGGCTATGAAACACAGTTGAATATGCATACAAGGGAAAGTCTTTTGATCATACATTTGATTCTTTATGGTCCATTTGAGCTGTTAGTGAGATTTCAGTGTGTGTGTGTGTGTGTGTGTAGGTATCTTAGATAGTTGTGCCCATTTTAGGGCTTTGGGTGGAACACTTCAAAGTATATTGAGGCAAAGCCTTTGCATAGAAAGCAGAGCAGGGATAGCATCACTCATAAGTAGTGCTGCCCTTGCATCAAGGTGTTCACCAAAAAGAATGCTTAAGAATTCTATAAAGGAATGAGACCATATTTTTCTGCACAGGGCATATCACTCTTTTTATTCCTCAATCATCTTCCACTTTTAATTGTTTTATACAGTGATTCATGACCTATCATGAATGCGTGCTTCACTCAATTCTAATTTCAGTCACTGCATCTGCGTCTCATTTCAGAAGAAAAAGCTGTGTGATCTAATATAAATGATCATCAGCAACATAGCAAGAGAAAGAAAAAGAGCGTATGATCGAACAATCATGTGTAACCAGTACTGGACGAGCTAGCCCTCAATGAAAAATTATTTCTTTTAGCATCTCATGACTTCACATGTTCACGTATATACCTCACATTTGGCAGTTCATTATGCAAAATCCAGCGTTGTCACTGTGCAAGTAATTTGCATGCACGTGACAGGCACGATACTGTACGATGAGTCTTTTCCCCCTCGTCATCGTAGGATGCCGTCCTTAAAAAAGACATAGGTAATCCAAATGTCGCAACCGTTTATTCCTTGTGGGTGGGCGAGGATGGTATAGTGGAGGTAGCCAAAGAGCCCTTCCAGTCAAAAAGTCTTTTGTATCTTTGTTTGGCATAAAAAGACTTGCTAAGAGCACCAAATTATTTGAACGCACAAAGCCCTCTGCTATGCTTGAGAAAAGCAGTGTTTGAATGAAAGAGAGGAATATGTACACTTACTTACAACACACCCTAACTCATCAATACCCCCCCACCCCAAACCAATAACCGTTATAGCTTTTCCTTTCGTTCTTCATGGGAAAAAAATTTAAAGGAGAAGTGCTTTAAGACCAACAAAAATGAAATGAAAAAGCCAACCTAACTGTTAAGAATTATATCTTTGGTTAGACACCATGAGATTTGTAGCAAAGTGAAAGCGAGGACAATATCTTTTCTCTCCTTTCGCTATCAAGGACTCTTGATTTTTGAGGGAAACGCATTTCATTAGAGCTCAAATATTTAAAATATATCATCATCTTTTGGCTAAAGTAAAGCGCTGTATCATAAAGCAATATTAAAAGTAAAATATGGCATTATCTACTCAAAAGGGACGCTTATTTTTATGCTTTTGAGCCTTCAAATAAGCATCTTCCGCCTCTACGTGGCCATGTGGCTGAAAGCAATATCCAGCAGAGGCAAATGAAACTGAGGGCAAAGAGTGAGAAAGCAAAGAAAAAAGATTTGTTAAATAGTATTTGGGCAGGATGGGCAGCTTTAAACTTTAAAGGCTAGAATGGCATGTAAAAGTTACCCTAATTTTAACATGGCAGCCTTGTTCGTGTAAAAGCCATGGAATTACGTCCTCTTTTCGCAAAAGTTCCTCATTATATAATGCTTCATATCTTCGGTGCACTAAACAAAATTGCATTTCACTTATAACTTCAAAAGCCAACATCATTAGGAGCAAACATGATTACACTGCCTCATGCCCTCTGTTGAAAACTGCACAAAACGAAGAATTGTTAGCATTTCTTGGCCGTGTAATATTTTGTTAGTGCATGAGTATTCTTTTATTAGAAGCAATTTTATTTGAAACACTAGATATAAATTATTAATAATTATTAAAACGTCAAACAACAGCAAAAGCATAAGCGTCTCACGTATCTAAGACACAGATATTAGAACATGGGTAAGCTCTGAATACATCTGATAGAATTCATCCAAATTATGGATCAGCCTTCATAAAGACACGCATATACGTGAACTCTAATATGTTAACGTCACTTCAGATGGGGGTATCCAATCCATCTTCACTCAACATGATATTCTTTTATTGAAAACTGCACAAAATGAAGAATTTTTAGCCACGCAATATTTTGCTAGTGCACAAGTATTCTTTTATTATAAACGATTTTATTCGAGACACTAAATATGAATTATTAATAATTACTAAAACTTCAAGCAACAATTAGAGCATAAGAGTTTAATGTATCTAAAAAGCTTATATTAGGAGAAAATGGGTAAGCTATGAATCCATCGGACAGCACTCATCCAAGTTATGGATCACACCTTCATAAAGACATGTGTACAAGTGAACTCTAACATGTTAACTTCGCTTCAAATGGGCAATCCATCTTCACTCAGCATGACATTCTTCTTAATATATGAAAAGATAGACAATTTTAAGGATTGTTTATGCAAATTTTAGTAAACGATTCAAATAAATAAGATTAAAGGAAATTGGGCCACCAACAATGTAAGAATGATAAAATTAAACCGTTGCAATCAACGCAAGATGAGTAAAACTAAATGGGGAAAAGGCAGATTGTATTGACGTGATTGTCTGTGTGTATAGCAGAGGAGAGTAAGAGAAATCGAAGGAGGATGAAGGCATATACAGTGCGTCTGATGAGAGAAAGCAGAAGAGAGATTTTGATTATAATGTGTTCAACGTGCTTTCAATGAAAGATAAAGCTAAAATAAATAGATGGTCACCGGCTACAGTTGCCCATTGGCTGCCTTCAACGACCTCTAAAAATCTTAGGATAGTAGTCACTGGATTTTTAGATCTTAACTACCTGGTCTGACGTTGAGGGGCAGCTGGCAACAACACGAGCCCCAAGTGCTGTTCTGTGTGTTGTTAGGGTGTTGAACCATTGGGACCCTTGGTGGACTGTGTCTTGGGCTAGTTTTCTCCGTTGAACTTTGCTCTGGTTCAACCCAAGTCATTTTTTAGGCATATAAGGATAAACATGAACATATAAAAAATGTGCTATATAACTAAAATGTAGTAGTTAGTTGAGATGATAAACAACCTTATATTCATTCGTAAGGACAAAAGCACAAGTTTAAATCTTGATATGAAAGGCAAAAATATTCACACTTTAAACTTAAAAAAAGATCAGCCACAAATCCAAAATAATTAGAGATACCCTTGTAACTTACCAAAAAAAAAAAAAATTGTGCTCAATAAGGTTTAGCATACTTTTAATCACCTTATATCCTAATAATACAATTTGTTTTTTTAGGTTGGAGAGCACAAGTTGGATCACCAATTATAATCTTAAGTGGTTACTAATGTAATCGGGTCCCTTCAATGTTTTTTGAAAAAACCTTGTCTTTATAAACGAGTAAAATAATGCCCCAGTCCCCGGTATTATGTCTATGATTAAACAAGTTCAATGGATCAAGTACAGCCAAGCATTTGGACCAGATTCATAGGGTTGGACCGATTAAACCCGTTTAATTGGAGAATCGGGCATGTGATGTTGAGCTTTCAAAAGAAAACGGGCCTAAAAAGGCCAGCCTTTATGGGCCGAGGGATTAAAAAGGTCAGCCCTTATAAGCCCGCTATAATTTTATACATATATTTTACTAATTTATATGTATTTTACATAATAAACATATTTTAAGTTTCTGATTTTAGTTTATTATTTATTGCAAAAGATGATGGTGTTACAGATGAAATACTTAATATTTTTTTATCTCGCTAGAGCAAAGCCTTCTGAACCTATTCCCATGAAGCTTGGCCAAATTCAAATGTTCTTAAAATTAAAGATAATGACGATGTTGTTTAATTTGTGAACTTAAATTTAAGACTTTCAGAGTATTTATTATTATTAATATAGTTATTTAAATAATTAGATATGATTTTCTATATTTTTAAGTAAGAAAATTGTATTGTATTAAAATCATTGTATTTTTTTAATAAAAAAAGTGAACAGTAACTCAGGCCTGCGACCCCTCCTCTTACGAGCCGGGCTTGAGAAAATGGGGAAATTTTAGAACTAGAGCCTAAATAGACCAGTCCTAATTTCTAGCTCTTAAATCAAGTCCCACTAAATTCTGCATGCTCTCCTTGGTCGTGGAATTTTAAAATTTTGAAATAATTGTTATTTCAGAATATTTAGCTTCAGTATTCGTTTTAGGAATGATTTCAGAAGATTTTAATATGTTTCTTTGTTTTGTTTTCCTTCCCTTTTCAGTTAACTACAGGCTAAAATCAAAGAAAGTCGCCTTTTCTTTTTCGGCGCACACATCTCCGGCGGAATCATTTCCATATTTCTTAATCGGATATCTGCATTTCCACTTGAAGATAGAGCACGAAAACGAGAGGATCGTACAGAGAAGGATGAAAATAGAAAAACTATATTGATAAGCGCAAAGTAAATATGACCACAAAAATGGTTGCATTTAGAGAATTCATGGGAATGAAAATTAGAAGTAGAAATAAGTACTACAAGAAACCAATAATTCAAATATCACAAAGACCCAAAAAAACAAAATCAAATTCTTTCATGAGTCAAAACTCAAGTCTGTCAAAGAAGAATCTCCTAGTCAGCATGCCAAGAATATAACACCGTACACATTTTTTTAACCCCTACTACATGCTTCACTAATCACCAGTTCTTTTGCTGGTGGTGTACATGAATTACCTTCTCTAGGCTAATTACATGCAAAGTCAACCAAAATAGATGGAGAAGCCCACCAAAAAAGAAAAATGTGACAAGATTGTGCAAACCAAATATCACTCACCATCACAGTTTTAATCACCTCAGCTTGCGCCTATTCCAGAAATATTCTGAAGCAGTGGGTTAAGAACAAATTCTACAACTGATCTCTGTTTAATGATTTCATATTTTCGTTCTAAATGGTTTATTAAGCAGCCTTACAAGATTTTGAATTACAGAAACCAAAGGCGCATCAGATTGCAGGGGCTTGCTCATTTTCTTATCAGTTTTTGTTAAAAAAGGGCATAAGGGAAGTCACAGGACTCAGAACAAACCAGGAAAAAAAGAGCATTCAATGGTATATTCAGAACATCAAAGATAAATGAAAAAAAAATTTAAATGTTAGATCATCTGAAGAATAACAAAAGCACATTAGTATATTCCGAACTCTTAAGATTTGCAAAGGGATGCTCTAATTTTAACATTTTGACAGACAAAACCTGTGAGCATAAAAGCTTTATTACTATAAACCTACAGACTTGTTCTCATATTGAAACCAAGTCCATCTCATAGAGCCATATGTGGACTTAGACATTGAGAAGCTAACAAGACCTCATAATTAATGTGTCATTAAAATAAGGACCTTCACCATATCAATCATCCTTTGTCAAGAGAGAAGGAAGATGTTTCACCTTCCATAGCTGCTCCTAACAAGTGATATGGGAAACGGCTTCAGCTACAAAATGAATCAGGCAACTGATACTTCTCTTACAAGGAAAACTGATTAACTCTACGATGAAATTCGCTCCTCTATACAAAGCAGTAGACCAAAAATGAGAGAATATGGGAAAATGCCATCCTTTCAAAACAAATATCACAGCAGCAATAAAGCAAATAATTTTAGAAATGCACCTGCAATCAGCCAAACAAAAACAAAAGTAGCTCCCAGGAAGCCCTCCTCTCCTTTGGACTTGAGCACAACATATGGCCATTTTATTTCCACATCAATTAAGTGTCATGAAAAATTTTTAGCATCATCAATGACCATCGGATACATTCCCTTCAATGAGATATTTATCTAAGATCCAAGATCAGGAGGGATATTGTATAAAACCAGCAGCTTTGTTTATCTTGCATCTTTCACCAGCAATGAAGATGACAAATATAAGACATACAGTTAAGACAAGAGGGAGTAGAAAGAAAGAGAGAAGTCTAGAATCAGAATCTGAAACTCTAGACAGGAGAGGGAAGAATAATTTACTGAATAGTACTTCATTCCTAGCCAAATGACCGCACATAATACATTTAAATAGTTTGATCAGATAACAGAAAATAACTCCCTAAATCTAGAAACAATATTAACTTCGAATAAAACTGAAAACAACTAACATTGGAGCTATCCCCTAATCCCAATGTTTCTTCCTAGAATCAAACAACATGGGACATTGGTCCCTAACAAACATCCTCCTCCCTAACTGCTGAAACAGACCCCAAGGTTTTCCCTACATTCGAGCCTTCGAGTATAGGCTATTATTACTATTAGTATTGTTTTCCTTTGACTTGCACTCACAGAAGGCGAAGGGGCATTCTGGGAACATACATCCATAGACACTGCTTGTTCTACATTGCTTTTCACCTGGGTGCTAGAGAACCCGGCCTCCCTCATGACTCGGCTTACACTAGGATCATCCAGAATTGAAATTAGGAGTTGCCCCAACTCTATCTTCACCGCCAAGAGAGGTTGCTGCTGATTCTCGATGGATCCTCGGCGCTGTTGGGCCTAGGCTGGCTGGAAGGCGTCGACGAGAGCGTTGGAGATAGGAGAGTGAGCCGGCGGGTCTAGCATGGGACTCGACGAATTGGAAGCCGGCAAGCGGTTGAGGGCGACGTCGAAGCAAAGCTCTAAGGCCTTGCACTGCAGAGGATGGGAGTGACACTGCAGGCACGCCGTGCGGAGGAGACCGTTGGAAGCGACGAGCATGGTGTATGCCACGTGGAGCGGAGTGGCCTGGGCATGACCCCGACGCTTCGCTTGATTCACTACGGCGGCCGCCTCTGCGGTTAGTCCCTGTTGAACTGCGCAGCTTCCAGGTCTCATGCCTTGAGACAACAGCTACAGTACTCCGAGTGAGAGGTCAAGGAAGTGGGCCGGGCAAGAATCAATGAGCTTTAAAATATCGACTCAAATGTCGGGAGTTGTGAGGTTCGGGGTGAAGGATGATGGGTAGGAAAGATGCAAGACACACTCCAAGCCAAGCCCATTAGCTCGTTAAAGTAAACAGATACTTTGATCCATTAGTTTAACTTTGTAATGTTTCATTTACGATATTCTAGAATATACCTGTAAGATGTACACGTGTATTTGTTTTGTAAAGTCTAGTGTTTTCTACCATCTCTATAAATGGAATAGTAAATAAAAGTGGCCAATGCGTCATTATTACAAAGTTTCTCCTTGTGTAATTTAATTTATCCTTATAAAATAAATTCAAGATCTATTATGTTTTTTAAAATGAATCCAAAATTTACTCTATTCCTATAAATTAAATTTAAGATCTATCTTTTAAAAAAAATCCAAAATATTATGTCACATATATATAATATATACATACATATATATAAATATCTGAATTTATATATATACATGTATTTATTCTCCTTGAACATTCCAACTCGTGTTGAGCTATTTTGTTTACAGTCGTGTAGATCCATATGAAGTTGACCGTAAGCAAGTGACTATACTAGCCCACAAGTCACAAATGACTTCTAATAAGACATTATGACTACCCAATTCATATGAGGATTTGTAAATCGATACAACTTATCACACAATCACATTACATCCCTTTTGTCACATGATATATTGGTCAAGGATGAGGTATGAATATTGTCATCATTCTATTTCTGACTATTGCTTTCTCGATCCCCTAAGTAGTTTGACTACAGAGATAGAAATTCCTTTCCATCACAGTATAGCCATACATTTTTCAAACTCACTCATCAATGACCCTAACAATATCTCTCTACTAATGTGAGGGACAACTCTTATCTTAATCATTCATATTTTTCTGCATGAAATCCACTAAACCTAAACATAGCCTTTACTATCACTCAATTAAAAATGACTTTTGACTAAATCAAAGCTTAACAACTCTCATGTAGGAATCCATGATGATCTCAAGTCAAATGACACAATGACGTAGTCATTTGTGAGATAAGCTTATGACTTAATCCGTGGAACTTTCTCACAACGGGTCAATCTAGCATCTTGTACTCTTACATGCCTATAACTTTTAATAGTATCTCTATACATTTCAAGGTCATAATGGTCTTATTTCATCTTTACTCCAGCGTAGACGACCGGTCATGGAAATTTAGAATAATCACTATAATTTATCAAATGACAGTTTATCACAACAAACATGTAAAATTTATGACAATGAAAATAAATAATTCATTTATTAAAATACTCAAAGTACAATAATTGACCTTATGGCACAACTTCTGACAAAAGAAGCCACTTGTGAAAGAAGAAATTACTCATCCAAGTATGTTCTTCAAGCCTTTCACAGCTGCTACCTCATCAATTTTGGATATCCCACAATTATATGCATCTTCCTCATCTACTCCGACTGCCTCATCTTCCCACTATGACCACTCATCATCATCTTCTAATCAGGCTGGAATATAAAATACTCAACTTCAAAATCCTACAGAAGTGCAGTCATCCACAGAGGCTACAGATGAAACTGCTGAAACTAGTGGTTCACATTCAGAAAATTTCATTTCTCTATTTGGTGAACTAGACATTCCTCATTCGACCACTATTGTTCCAGCACATCATCCTATGGTTACACGTAGTAAATCAAGTACTCATAAACCAACACTACCCTATATTAGTGTTGTTTCTACCGTTCTTGGTATTTTTAAGGAACCTCATTATGTTAATAATACCTTAAAATCTCCTGAGTGCAGGAGGGCAATGTTGGATGAACATAATGCCCTGATCAAAAATCAAACTTGGCAATTGATACTAAATGTAGGGCAGAGAAAAGTAGTTTATTGTAAATGGGTATTTAAACTCAAACTAATGGTTGATGGTTATGTGTTTAAACAAAAAGCAAAGCTTGTTGCCAAAAATTTTCAATAAAGTCTAGGTGTGGATTGTAATGAAACTTTCATCTTTATTCTCAAAACTGCAACTCTGAGACTTATTTTAACAGTAGCAATAACTTTTTGTTTGCCTATAAGGCAACTGGATATTAACAACGCTTTATTGAATGGGATCTTTAAGAATATGTACTTATAAAACAACCAAAGGGTTTTGTATCTGTTAAATACCCTAATTATGTTTGCTTGTTTAAGAAAGCTTTGTATGGACTTAAGTAAGCCCCTAGGGCATGGTATGATAAGCTCAAACTTACTCTAATAGGTTAAGGGTTTTACTCACTCTAAATGGGCACTTCCTTATTCTTCATGAAGTATAAAATGTCTATCATGTTTGTTCTAGTATATATAGATGATGTAATTGTCACAGGGAGCTCTATCAATGCCTTGGAGTTGTTTATTGAACAACTGAACTGTCTATTTGCTCTCAAGGATCTTGATTCTCTTCATAGTTTCCTAGGCATTGAAACCTTTAGAGATGATATAGGAATTTATTTAAAGCAAGAGAGATACATTTTTAATTTGTTGAGCAGATTTGGAATGTTACAATCAAGTCCAGTACCTACACCTATGGTGATCAATAAATATTTCTCGAAAGATTTGGGAGTTCCTCTCAAAGATCCCACCATGTATAGACAAGCTATTGGTGATCTGCAATATCTAATCAATAAAAGACCAGATATAATGTTTGGAGTAGACAAATTGAGCCAATTTCTTTCTACTCCTATGGATGCTCACTGGCAAGCTATCAAGATGATATTAAGGTACCTTAAAGGTACAACAACCTTGTCTCTACACATCAAACCTAGCAATCACCTAATTCTACAGGGCTTTTCTGATGCTAATTGATCTATATGTCTAGATGACAAATGTTCCATTAGAAGTTACTATGTGTTTTTTTGGAGACTCCTTAATTTCTTAGTTTGCAAAGAAACAACATGTGGTAGCTTGTTCTAGTGCTGAGTCAGAGTACATATCACTAGCTAATCTTACAATTGAATTAGCATGGATACAGTCTCTAATAAAAAAGATTGGGGTTCATATTAAATAGCCTCTAATAGCATAGTGTGACAATTTTAATGATACAGCTCTTGCCTCTAATCTTGTTTTTCATGCTCATTCAAAATACATTGAGTTAGATGTTCATTATTTGCAAGATCGTTTTTTGAACAAGCAATTGGTTGTTCGATATATTCCATCCTTAGAGCATATTGCTGACCTATTTATTAAAGCTTTGTCTCATTCCAAATTATAGGGCTCTTGTGATAAACTAGGCCTTATTGTATCACCAAGCCCTAGTTTGAAGGGAGTGTCAAGACACACTCCAAGCTCAAGCCCATTAGCTCATTACATTATACCGATACTTTGATCCATTAACCGAGCTTTGTAATGTCTCATTTACAGTGTTTGTGCAAAATCCTGCGAAAGATGATTTTAGAGGTGAATCCGGGGATCCAATAGTATGCGACTGAGGACTATAGTGTGATGCCTGACGTGAAATATGGTTTGGCCAGTAATCATTTATTGAGATTCAGACTCAGTTTACAGGGGTCTCAGGCGTAAGGGCTCAGAGAGAAAAGATTAAGAAGAAAGCAGAAGTCAGGAAGCGCATCCTTTTTTTCCGTTACAGATTAGTCAAAATAAATAAATCCACTCGAAGTTTGCTAGCCGTTGGGCGGTTACGGCGTTGCTCCTGGAATCTAGGTTACGTGGGTGCTAAATCTATGGATTGTAACGGTCTGGTCCTTCATCCACAGGGGTGTGGACTGAAGACGAACATTAGCGTCGTTGGGTGGACAGTCGTTGATGCTGGTCAACATTGGCTCCTAGAAAGTTTTGGTCGCGGGGACAATTGCTGGGCCGTGTCCTGGACTGTCGCTGGCAATTAGGCCGTAGTGAGCTATTTGGGCTGTCGTGAGCTATTTGGGTTGACCGAGCCCAAAGTCATTTTTTGGGCATACATACAGTATTCTAAAATATACCTATAGGAAGTATATATGTAATTGTTTTGTACAGTCTAGGGTTTTATACCATCTCTATAAATGAAATAGTAAATCACAGTGGCCAATGCACCATTATTACAGAGTCTCTTTTCGTGAAATTTTATATAAAGAAGGAAAAGAATATGTATTTTTTTAATGAAAAAATTATTAAAAAACAAGTAAAATGATACAGAAACTATTAGTCCCTTTACATGATAAATTTTGATAAGAACACAAGAGCCCAACGAAAAACTAAAAGGAAGACAAAATCAACAACAACATATACACTAGCACAAGAAAGAGAGAAGAAATTGAGACAGTATAACTCAGAGCATCATAATGCAAGAAAAGAGGTGAACATAGCCAAAACAAAAACAAAAGTAGGTCCCATGATGCTCTCTGCTCCATTGAACTTCAACACAATATAAGGCAGTTTTTAATTCCACATCAATTCAGTGTCAAGAAAAAGTTTTAGCACAATCAGTGACCATCAGATATATTCCCTTCACTAGGATATTTATCTAAGATCTAAGATCAGGAAGGATATTGAGTAAAACCAGCCACTTTGTTTATCACGCATCTTTCACTAGCAATGATAATGAAGATGACAATATAAGACATACAATTAAGTGATTGTGGATATATAGATCCAACGCTGGGACAAAAGAATATTTCGTTTATGTGAGAACACCTTATGGGGAAAAGAAATCTATTAACATTAAAACCATGAATTGCAGTTGCAACTGGCATGCAAAAGTTCCCAACAAAATTTATTTTTCAATTTTCTTTCCTTTTCTGCTGATATTCTGAAAAGATTAGCCACTAGATTCAAGTAAACGTACCCTCTAGTATAGAGAAAGGCATCTAATTGATCGCATAGATCTCTTAATATTTGAACATGTCAGACAAGCACTACAAAACCAAAGGACTCAATAAATTCATAGACTATGCCATTGCTGATTGTAGAACCAGAGATGATTTCATGCAATATTTAATACCATAGCAGAAGCATGCTCATCAACAAGTAAACAGAACAGAACTACACCATTATAGGCATCAAGAGTTCATACACATATTGCTGTCCAAATCATCCTTATCTCATGATGAGCAAACCAACGAGTGTTAGTAATATGCAAGAGAAAGGAGACCACTGCAGTGTCCTGCAGTCAGAGATATGAAGAAATCCTATACGGCTTTGGTTTAATACTACAGTAATGGCAAAAGAAATGGAAGTCCTTGCAAATCTTTCGCTAACTAATATATAACTGAACATTGGTGATATTAGATTCCCTTGAGATGACAATCATACATGGTAAGCAGTTTCCGAGACAACATTAGTACCAAAAGATTTAAGATATGGTTGGCCTGGTATATACAAGCCTACAATATGAAGTCCTGTGTCGCATTCAAGATAAATGAACAGCGTAGGTTTAAGATATGGTAGAAAACAACTATTAAAGAAAAGAAAAAAAAAAACCATAGTCAAAACATGGATAGGGAATAGAAAAGGAATGGGGACAAAGAAAGGCTGCATTAGATAAAATATAGGAAGACCAATAACGAGGTAAAACACACAAAAATGCTAGGGATACTGTTGGAGATATAAGCTTAACAAAGAACAATCTCATTGTTTGCAATAAACAAATATACTCTTTTTAAGGAAGATTACTTGACTCCAAACTCTTAGGGATATATTATGGAAGACCTATACTTACCTTCTTCTAAAGAGAGATCCATGTGATCCTCTCTCTTTACATTGGTGATGACTCACATCCTCTCACGTTAATTATAATTCTAAAACCCTATATTTATATGTATATTATAGTTAAATAATTTATTTAGTTTTTTTTATTACCACAAAAAGTTAACTGACTTTTATACTAAGGAATGGAAGTAGTATTGATTTTTAGATGCAACCAAACTTTTCAAGCATTGGTATTCTATGAAATATCCTAACAATTACAATTAGTCTTCTACATTCAAACTTTATCAAGCAGAATATGTGAAATTTGTTTTGTTTAAGAAAACAAATCAGAGCAACAGAGACAAAAAACCTACAGACTTAAATAATCACAACAAATCAAACTCCAACTTAATGTTGAACCAGCTATATCTTATGTAGATATTAGTAACAGAGAAAGAGTTTTGGAGGATCTTGACTCTAAATATATAAATTTTGTACCTTTCCAATACCCTAATGAAAAATCAAATGGGCAATGCATGAGGTAAGGAAACTGGAAACATTACTTGAAGTGCTGACTGAGTGACTGGCGAACGAAGGAGTTAATTTTTGTCTCAATTTTTCATTTTTAACTTGTACAAAATGAAACTTCTGAAGGGGGATTTAAAAAAAAAAGAAAAAAGAAAAGATAACCTTGAG
>QFDD01002158.1:0-26361 GCA_006871305.1 Vachellia collinsii | reverse complement strand
AGGTTTTAACAAAACATATGTCATTTGGATCAACAAATGAGAAAGAAGACTCCAAGGACGTCATTAAATTGAATTGGGCTAAAAATGGACCTATATATCATATTTTGGGCTTGGAGGCTTCAAATTAAAGGGCTTGGACCATGGGCTATACATAGAAGGCCTCATTTGGGCCTAAATAATCACATTTTGGGCCTAAATGAGTTATTATCTTTAGTTTATATCTTTTATGCGAAATTTGTAATTTGAATTAGATAGGATTGGATAAAAGATATTCTTTTGAATATCCTTATCCCTAGATTTTAGGATATTTATCAATTTCAAAGTTTGAATTTATCTTTTTAGATTTTAGATTGAATTTTATCTTTTCTTTAGGATATGATTTCAGAATGTAATCTCTATAAATACATTGTACTCCTCATTCTTGAAATCAGATTATCAGATTATGTTTTGAGTTAAAGAATTGCATTCTTGCATCTTTAAACTTGAGAGTGGATTTCTCTCTCGGGTTCTTCATTGAACTAACAGACTTATCAAGGCTTGATCATCCTTGTGGCGTCTTCCAACACTTAGGGTCCTTGTTCTTTCGTGTTCAAGGGTTCAAGTGGATCACCAACCTTTGTTTAGCGTTCTTGGGGTGCGTATATTTTAGATTGGCTGTGGGTTCTTGGGATCTTTCCCTTTGGGTTCGCACCAGGATTCAATGTAAGAAGTGTCTTTATCAACCCTCAAACTCCTGGAAGTTTTGAAAATGCCTATAAGGATAGGGAGTTGTGTCCTGCCATGATCATTGACTTAGATAAGATTAAGAATCTGGGAATAGATGTTAAGGAGTACTTGGAACATTATGAGAGTTTACTTAAGATAAAAATCTCCTATTCCCCTGACATGGTTAGAATATTTTATAATAATTTGGAGACCACTTCTGCTACTGATGGGTCAGGAAAAGTAATACTAAGGTCAATGAAGACCAAAATGAGAGGGGATGACATTCACTTAGCACCTGATTTGATAAATACCTATTTGGGTACTCATGTGTATGATGCTGAGTTAAGAACTTTTAGTCCTGAGGAGATTTTTGAGTATTTGAGGCTAGGAGAGACTTTCTCTGGTTTGAACTTTGAGCTTGCAGCTATGCCTCCTGTCCAGAAGGTGATTCACTACATCTACACTAGATGTTTAGTGAATAAGGGTAAGAATTACACCCACATGTCATGCTCTGATTATCAGACGATTACATCCATCATGGTTAAGGAAAAGAGGAACATAGGTCAGATGGTTTTTGATGAGATGTGGAGGTTCAGAACTTCAAAGTCTAAGAGGATGGCAGTTACCTATCCCTGCTTGGTGTTTAGGATTATGGAGCTTCATAAGATATGGCACATTATGAAGGATCAGAAGGCACTCAAGCCCATTGAGTTCAAGGAGACTCATCTTCATAGGATGAAGATTGAGATACATATTACCCCTGGGCAGACTACAGTTCAGAGCATGCAGAGGAAGAAGACTGCTTTAGGACCTTCTAGGGTGCCTCAAGATGAGGCACAGTCATCAGCCCCTTAGTAGCCTACCTCAGCAACTTCCTTTACCTAGGCCTCAGTCCAGCATTTCATGGAGACTGAGTTCAGGAAGATGGGTAAGCAGTTCACACGAGCCTTTCACTCAGAGACTCAGAACTATGTGAACAACCTTCTGAAGGCTGCTGCTGAGTACTTCACTGGGAGATCACTATATTTGGCAGTGGCTAACATGAAGACTTCAGTGGAATCCTTGCAAGTCTCAGTGGATTCACTGCAAGTCTCAGTTGATACTAGACTTGCCTCTCTAGAAGGAAGGAGGACTTCATTAGAGGCTTTCAGGCCTCTCTTCCTACAGCTGAGTCTTCTGGACCTGAGCCCTCTACTGAGCCTACTTCTGCATCTCCTGTGGCATCTCCTATTCCAGCATCTCCTGCTCTTGCCTCTCCAATACCCTCTCCTCCTCCTGCTCCTACTTCAGACTCCACTCCCTTACTCCTTCTAGAGTGCCATCCCTCATCTGAGCCTGAGTAGCCATCAACAGCTTCAGACCCTTCCCCCTCTGAGCCGCCTATATCTCTTGCACCTCTCACTACCATTTTTAACATTTCTGATTCTTCACCTTCACCTGAGCACCCTGCCTCTCCTTCTCACCCTCTTTGATTGATGACAAAAAGGGGGAGAAGTGGTGACTTTTATCTTGTATTAATCTATTCTGACTGTGTATTATGTTTGAATTGTGTTTCTGACATTTTCTGATCAAGTTATGAAGTTTATATGCTGTTGAGTAAGTTTTGCTTCGAATTGATTAATCTGTTTTTATATCTTGTTGATTGGTTTTGTCATCATCAAAAAGGGGGAGAATGTTGAGATAATGTTTTGATGATGACAAATATGTTTATGAAATTATGATTAAATTGTTTGTTTTCAGAAAAGTTTAAGTAAACTTCGAGTTTTAGTGAAATCATTGAGAGAACTCGAGTTATAAGGTTTAGAACTCGAGTTACATTGTTTAAAAATGCTTTCAAAATCTCAAACTTTTAAGAGAACTCAAGTTTTGATTCAAGTTCTATCAAAACTCGAGTTCTGGGAGTCAAAACTCGAGTCTCGGGCTTTGGAAAAAGCTTTAGAAATGCAAAACTCTCTATATAACTCAAGTTTGAATAAAAGTTTTCTTATAACTCGAGTTTTGTGTGTTGAAAGTGTTTTAGAAAATTAGAACTCTTAGAGAAAACTCAAGTTATGCTGGAAGTTTTAATGAAACTCGAGTTTCATTTTATAGAACTCGAGTTTCGGGCTCTGAAGTATTTTTAAAACTTGAAACTTCCTTCCAAAACTTGAAGTTTCAATAAAAGTTTTGATGGAACTGGAGTTATGAGTATCAGAATTCGAGTTTCAAACAGAGAGAAACCGCAACATAAAGTTTGAGCAAAAGTTTTCCATATAACTCGAGTTTTGGGATTATAGAACTCAAATTTCGAGTTCTGGAAAATTTCTGAACTTCAAAACTTCTTTCCAAACTTGAAGTTTCATTAAGAGTTTTCATATAACTCGAGTTTTGAGTGTTGAAACTTGAGTTTCGAGAAGAAAACTTGTTTTAAACTTAAAACTTCCAATGAAACTCGAGTTACACATAAAAGTTATGATTTGAAAATCTTATAACTTGAAGTTTTATGAGACAAAACTCGAGTCTCAAAGAGCAAACTTGTTATAACTGAAAACTTTCAATGAAACTCGAGTTGCAATGAAAGTTATGATTTGAAAATAGCTAAAACTTAAAGTTTTTGTTAATGGAACTCGAGTCTCGAATAGCACAGAATATTTTTGCTTACTAAAACTTGTGAAAACTAGAGTTTTAAGTTCTATAACTCAAGTTTTATCAAAAATTTTATTAAAAATCGAGTTACAACAGAAGTTGTGTGATTTCTACTTTGAAAATTCTTCAATAACTCGAGTTCTGAGCAAGCAAAACTCGAGTTTGCCTTTCTGACATTAACGCAGCGTGTCAGAAACTTTATTCTGATCTCAAAATCTTTCCTTATTCATGCAACCTTTATTTGAAACTCACCTACCATCATAAATGCTTAATTGTCTTAATTATTGATAGGGAATGAAGTTCTGATTGCCTAAACAAAAAGAGATTCAACGGACAAAATCTTAGAAAAAATCCACCTACTGTCAGAAGCACTCAGACGCATTCAATGTGGGAAGGTGAACGAAGATGTTGGGTCTAACAGAAACTTAAATGTCTCTAATGGACATTTAATAATTCTCACCTATAAAAGGCGAAGCATTCAAGTCATCGAAGACAGAGAACGCATATACGAGAAAGCAAATTTATTACGATTCAGCTACCTCCTTTGTTTTCATACTCTCATACTTAATAGCTTTAGTGATTATCATTAAATTCTCAGAAAGAAGAATATTCTTGTTTGTTTATTGATTTCGTGAGAGTTACTCAAGGTTGAAGAATCTTGAGTGAGTTAAAGAAATGAGCAAAAGTGTCTGTGGGTTAGATTGATTTAGGAACGGGGAGAGTCCTTCGTCTGATTGCTTGTAATCTTTTGAGATTAGTGGATTTGAAAAGCTCAGAAGGTTTTGAGGACTGAACGTAGGTCAAATGGACCGAACCAAGATAAATCTCCTTGCTCATTTTCCTTCATACTCTGTTTTACGTTTTCAACGTTGCGAAAATTTTAAACAGACCAATTCACCCCCCTCTTGGTCAAATCCTATCCTACCACTTTTCACAATTAAGATAACTATTTTATGAAAATTTAAATTATTATTAATATTCCAGGCTTTTCCCCTAATTGTTTCTTTGGTCATTGTTATAAATTCTTCTTTTTCAGGACAAAATTAATATCAATACTCATCTTATATTTAAGATAAACAAGTTATCTCATTAAAACTTGAGATCACAGTCATGCCAACTCCTCATCCTTCCAATTTAGAAGACTTGATCCAAGAAGATAGTTTTGATATCAAATTCTCTGTTCAAGTAGATGAGGCTTCACCACGTACAGGAAATCTGGTATTAACGGTGATTAATGTGTTTGGTGAATCTCCTTACATTGTACCTTGTGACGCTGTACTCCAAGACATTCCAGAATTTCTTCGTAGAACAATACCCGATTGTCTCTCCGAAAGAGACACGCAGATTTTGGCAGATGAAATCACATCTTATTATGAAGAAGTAGTTCATCGTACTACTATTGAAACTACCAAAAATCCTCGCTTGATACCATTGGAAGTAAGTTTTTATGTTGGTATAGATTGTGACAACTATAGACCCTTCTTTTTTGTCCTCGAATCTGTCCATCTGCTTGAAAATCATCAAGAGTTGGTAGAAACTTATGAACCCATCCTTGAATCTGCCCAATTGCTTGAAGATGATCAAGAGTTTGCAGGAATATATGAGCCATAGATCAATCTATGCAACAATTGTCTCTGGTTCTAGCATCAAAAGAAGCAGTAGCATCGCTCAAGAGAATGCAAATGCCCAATGAAGAAATGAAGTCAAACCCTATGTATTATATGTTTAGAAAATTTTGAAGATGATGATGAAGTTCTATCAATTCCATGTCGCCATGTTTATCACTATACTTGTATTGCAAAATGGCTGAAAACAAATCATACTGTCCATTATGCCGCTATCAGATGTCTACATAATATCATGACTGGAAACACGTCATACTGTGTACTGTACCTCCTTGTTTTACAAAAATACCGAACAAGTTTAATTTAATCCTTTCAGAATAAGAAGTATTCAAACTTCTAGATGATGTGCAAATCTTAAAGAGGGGAGAAATGTACAAAATTTTAAAATGAATACCCTAGCTAGGTTCCTTATATCATTGTGGAGAAGGTCAGAATTATGAATCCAAAGTACCACCGCTCTTAGAAAATAATTCTAGAAATATGAGTTGCTTCACAAATTGTGTTGTGACTTGTGGTAATGACTTCAAACATTGGGTCTCATTATATACTTGAAACCCTTCAGAGTACACAGGGTGACAGAAATGCTTTTTTTGATAAAATGAAAAGACAAGTAATTGAGTTGGCTCGACAAACATTCCGTCCTGAGTTCATGAATCGTATTGATGAATATATTGTTTTCCAGCCTTTGGATTTCAAGTAGATCAGAAAAATAGTTGAGCTTCAGGTAATTTTCTTGTACACTTATTTAAGATGAAGACTTGACAAAAAAGAAAAGAAAAGAAAATGAAATCTTTGGAAATTTTATAATCATACACAAATAGTCCGAAACTCCAAATCAGTCTGAACTCTGAAGGGAATATAAAATGAGTTACAAGCTCAGTAGAGTGAAGGCAAGTAAACAAGCTTACAGGTAGAGCAAGTGAGAAACAATAGGAGCGGAGGCCGAAGAGAACAAGAAGGAACAATGGAATAGAGTGATGAGCAACGGTGATGACTGACAAGCAATGACGATGCAAGTCGAGCTCACAGGCAACTGCTGACAGCAAGCACGCAGGCGGATCTAAAAAGGGATAGGTGCAATGGTGCTCTTAGTTTCAAGGGGATGAAGAAGGTAATGGGAGTCTGAAGAATGAAGAGGCAACGACTATTGATGTGTGATGACTGATGCTAATGAACTAAAACCCTAGAATAATTTAGTAAGGATTGAAATTAAAATGATTTTATAATTTTAAAAATGTATAATATGTAACAAAGATGTGTGATGAACTAGTGGTAAGCAAATCAATATTAAGTATTGGAGGGCCACGGTTTGATTCGTTCCATCATCTCCCATTCTCTTATATTTTTAATAGGTAAACAAAAAAAACAGGCCCAGGCCACCTGACAGGCCAAATAGGCCTGTGAGGCGGCCTGGGCCTGGCCTGTTTTACACAACTGGCTTTGCAAAAAGCCTGGGCCTGTGCCTGAGCCTGTAAAAGTCTGGCCTGTGCAGGCCAGGCCACAGGCCCCTGATAGGCTGCCTGGCTTGTGCACACCCCTACTTATAGCTGAAGACTCAAAAGCTAGATCCCTTCTTGGCGGGTGTTAGCTCAGCGAACACTATAGTCGAAACCTTATACCGTTGATGGTGATGATGATGCTCAGATTTTGCTCCCGGCTTCGCTCTTTGGTTCTTCACTCCCGCCAAGCTCTTTTCACTTCACCATTTCCCATCGTCTACTTCACCACTCAGGGCATCCTCTCCAGTTTTCTTCCTGTAATCGGCTTCCTTCTCTCCTCTTCAATGCCTCTTCATCATGCCCCCTTACATTGGTTCTTCTCCTTTACCTTCCTACGTAAGTTATTGATCTCAGGCTTCAATTCTTTATGCCCCCTTCCATCCTGAGCTTTATCTGGGTGCTAAGAAAAATGTGTCAGAAGAGGACACTGGCTTCGATTTCAGAATTTTTAACTGATATATGTTGTGCTTACGAGTAGTTGATTCCTCAGTCACAAATTCATTTTAGGTTTAATTGCTTTTATATATTGAACCAGTTTCGTGGTGGCGCTCTGGTCTTTATTGTGAAAGCATTTTAGTTGGTTCAAGTTCGTCACGTTTCTTCAAGAGAGTGGAAGAAGGTAAGAAAATCAATGACTATGATAACTTCCATGATTTAGAAGTTCAAGATAAAATTTTATTCGTGCGTTTCACATTGACACTTGTGTCTTTTTGTTATTTTTCTGTGTAACGTTCAATTTGGGATAAACAACTAAAAATAATATCAATTTTAATTTTCTTAATAATTATGGAGTATTGAGGTAATTTCTAGGTACAAACTTATTAATGATTTGATAAATTTAATGATTAAAATTAGAATTTAAATAATTCAATAATCTTTTATTAGGATTTTTCCAAATACATAAGTTTTTTAATAACTTCGAGGAATTTTAGGTCAAATAGCATTATTTTAAGTAGATACTCTAAACTGATTCTAATTTATTTTTAAATTAAATTTTAGAAACAATTGATAACTGATATTTTATTTTACATTTTGTTTGTGAATTTTATCTGATACCGTAATCTTAAACCAAAAGAGTTGGAATTAATGAATTATTCTTATGATCTTTTTAAGAGATAATCCATAATTTTATAATCAAAAATTCCAATAAAAGACCTTTGAATTATTCAAATTCTAAGTTGGGTCGTGTTCTTAACAAGTCATTAATCAAGCTATCTAATACAATTACGGATTTGAAAATTAAATCAAACTACCTTCATACCCCTTAATTATTAAAAAAATAAAAAATAATATTATTTTATTTTTTAAAATGATACTCTTATCCCGCTTATAAAGAAAGTTATATATATATTTTGTTCTGTTTCTTTTCTACCATCAAAATATAATCCATGATTATATCATTACCGTCATTTCTTCAAGTGTTGTCCCCTATCTTATAGTATTTACGCTCACACTACCCCCATTATATGAAATTGCCCTTCAACAAATTAAAATAGTACTTTTTCATATGTTGATCTTAAAGTAGATGTCATTTTCTATGCCAACATAAATCAAACAAGTTAGCATTCGTTATAACTTGCGTCTGATGATACCATTTCATGAATTAATCAAATACAAAGTAGTCTTTATATAGGAAAATCACAAATTAATGGCTAGCACTAAATCTAATCAAATATAATCTAATTTAATCAAACAAAATCATAATATCTCATATATAAAATATGATATAATATCAATACTTTGTTATTGCTTATATCAGAACTATCATTTTAGGCTACTAGTATGGAAAATGTAGGATTCAAGATACAATGGTTAATGGAAAGTTTTCTTTGGCAAAATAAGAGAACTTGCTCATACTTCTTTATTAAGAAAGCGATTAAAAAAAAGGAAAAAATTGAGCCAAATGATAAATAATTATTTAGACATGCTTAATAAAATTCAAAACATGATAGACTAAGATTTTTATACAATGACTCGCAAATGGGAGAAGAGAGAAAATTTGGTAAGAATAAAGTAATACTTAGTGGAGATTTGGGCCATTAGAATGAAAAACAGAATCCCATATGAGAACATTGAAGAAACGAATGGGTTTATGAACCAATATTAAAAGATCTTTCTACTCTTTTTGATGATGAACCTAATCGATTGTTGTTTGGAGAAATTGATGCGTTCAACTCATTAGTATTTCTTCAGAACTATTTTCAAAACTTAAGATCCAGTGGTACTAATGTTCAATTTGTGATAGAGAAATAAAAATAATATGAGGAAGGCTATATAAGCGATTTTAGAGTGGCTATAGTTGGGGAAAGAGAGACAGAGAAGGCAAATAAGATAAGGATTTTGATGGTAAAAAAGCAAAATAATATAAATATTAAAAAAATAAGTAATATTATTTTTATTTTTAATAAAAATAAATTTTTAAATCCTTAATTTTATCATTAGGGAGTTGATTAGGATATTTAGATTTATCCATTAGGGATATTATATAAGGATATTCATCTATTAGAATTAAAATTTTATTTATTTATCTCTTAGTATGTGATATCAAAAAAAAATTATATTTATAATATCTTATGATTACGTTTAAATTTGAATTATTGTTATTATATTATTTCCTAAGCTCTATAAATAAAGTCTCTCATTTGCACTCAGTCTGACTCATAAGTTATTAACATTGCTCACGCCCAGATTGTCACTGCTACTGAGGCTGCTCATGCTGGCATTGCTGTTGCTACTTCACCGTCGATTGCGTCTGGTAGTCTTGCCACTGCCTTAGCCCTCCTTTTTGGATCTGTTCTACTGATTTAATGTTGTTTTTTTGATCATTTTGTTATGTTTCCTTCGGAAACTTTTTCAGTGTGGCAGTGCACAGATTACATAATTATATGCATATTTGTGTTTCCCTATTTTACACGTGTCTCATTTCTATTATATTATATATCTTTGTTTTATCCTCAAAACTTTGAATGAGATATCATTTTGAAAGAGATCGTATGATGTGATATAGAATAAGTTGATGATCCCGCAAAGATTTGAAGATTATCTATTTAATATCATAGATTTAATTTGATTTAAATTAGAAGTTATTTTGAATTTTGAATTGATTTAACAATATCTTAATATTGCATATGTGATTTGATTTGATTTGATTTGGCAATATCATTTTTATTGATTTTATTGTTATTAATTTCTAGGGTTAGGTTTAGGCCTATAAATAGCACCTTAATTCGTTTGCTTTGTACGTTTTGATGAATTGAATAATATTGAGTTTTCCCTTCTCTCTGTTATCTTCTCCCTTTATTCGTTTGGTTCCCCCCCTTCTTGTTGTTTTCTCCCCTCTATTCTCTCTCTTCCTCCTTTCCCCTATCCCGTCATGCATCAATTGGTATCAGAGCCAGATTCCACTTCCCTCTGCCTAGACTTCTAAACACCTCTCCCAAATACAAAAAGGTTCTCACTTCTCTTCTATCCACATAAACATTTCAACTCAGCTTTCAAAATTCCCATAGCATTTCAAAGCTTCACAATAACATTTTTTGCTAGTGTGTGGTTTACTATTCTGAGTTTTTCTGGAGCCAAGAATTATTATATATAAATATTGAGGGTAAAGTCTTTAATTTTAGGCTCTTATTTGAGATATCATTCTCTTTATTGTTTTTTCTTATTGATTTTATTTCAAAGAAAAGGCAAGAAAAGAAAAAAAACGTCACACAAAAAAAAGTGTGACAAGAAAAAAAAGAAAAAGCCAAAAAAAAGCCATAAATGTGTGACAAAAAAAAAGCCATAAAAAAGTGGAAAAAAAAGTGAAAAGGCAACAAAAAAGTTGTTGCCTTATATTTTATTATTATAGAGCTTCAGAATTCTCTGAGGGTTGTGCTTGTTGAATAGGGTCTTCACCTTTTAGGTAGGGCCTCTAGGGAGCCTTTTTTAGGTTTCTAGAACTCTCATGGGCAACATGGTTTTCTCTTTTGCTATCTCACTTGATGGAAAGGATTTCCAGATGAAAGCGTCGCCCACCCTTCCCTCCCTAACTCTATGCCTTCCTTTTAACTCATCAAGAGCCGAGTTCTTCAAGTGGGGGAAAATGATAGGATATTGAATAAGTTGAGGATCCCGTAAAGATTTGAAGATTATCTATTTAATATCGTAGATTTGATTTGATTTAAATTAGCAGTTATTTTAAATTGATTTAACAATATCTTAATATTGCATATTTGATTTGATTTGATTTGGCAATATCATTTTTATTGATTTTATTGTTATTAATTTCTAGGGTTAGGTTGAGGCATATAAATAGCACATCAACTCGTTTGCTTTGTACGTTTTGATGAATTGAATAATATTGAGTTTTCCCTTCTCTCTGTTATCTTCTCCCTTTATTCATCTGGTTCCCCCCCTCCCTTCTTGTTGTTCTCTCCCCTCTATTCCCTCTCTTCCTCTCTCTTCCTCCTTTCCCCCTATCCCGTCCTGCATCACCATACCTCTGCAAATGTGAAGTAGTAAGAGACAGTAAAGAAATAATTGAGTATCAAATCAGAAATATATCCTTTCAGACATCGAAGATCTATTGACATTTTGTTTCCACTATTTGTTATGTGTAATTTGTAAGGTTTAGTTAAAGTGATTAGTGTTAATCACATAGTTAATGACCCAAAACCCTATATAAATGGTCATAATATAATATTTTAAGTGTGAGATTGTGTAATTATCACCAAAGAGTGAGAGGATATAGAGTTTTCACCAATGCATAGAGAGGAGGATAAAGTCTCCCATCTTAAGAGTCACCAAAATGAGATTTGTTCATCATCCTCAAGTGATGATAGATTAGTTTAATACCCAAATTAAATGAGTTTATAATAATACATAGCATTTCTTCTTTCAATCTTGATTTTAATAATGTTTACATTATGCTTTTGAAATGAGCTTCTCTTTCTAAGATGACAACAAATTCATCTCATCCCTGATAAATCACAAAGATACACAGTACATATCTTTTTGGGAGAAAGATACAATATGCATGTGCTAAAGATCACTGAACTACAATCACAGTACTGTAGATAATAAATATGAAATATTGTAGATCTCTCATGCAAAATTTCAGCCAAAAGGAGATAAGATCTCAGAGTAACTGCCTCCTAGATCACAACCCACCCAAACTACATCACACAGGATTGTAGATCCGTATGTCTCGAATAGCCCTACAAAATTTCAGGTCAATCGGACGAGAAATCACTGTCTGATCGTCGACTTGATCAAACCCCTCAGACAGAACTACAACAGAAGTGAACCTGTTTTCACAAAAATTCTAGGAAATATAGAGGAGTCCATTGGATCATCTGACCATCCAAAACAAAGTTTAATGTGTTTAGAACCTCCTCTGAGAATATCATCTTGATATAACAGAAGTTCACCTTCTATTTGTAACATAAATAAAAAAATTGCTTCAGAATTAACAAAAAGCAAAAAGGCTATTTTCTTTTTCTTACTCTTCTTTCCCTCTCTCAACGTAATGCTAACTTCATCAAACCTCTTTTACGATTTTTAAAACTTTCTTTCAAGCAATTAGGCCTTCAGATAGGAGTGAACCCTAAGGCCCAACAATAAATCGGAAAGTATTATATTTTGGTTACATGGTGATAAGCCAATGATTTCGTGTGCATTTCCCCTCAATCTTTCACAGACAATTTCTTACTTCCAACATCACTTTTGTTTACAACAGTGAATAAGCAAGTTGCAGGAAGGAGGCCATTATTGAATTAATGTGTCTCAAAACGAAATTTAAGCATAAAAAAATTTACATTAGCAAACAAATTCAAGAATTAAACTAAACAATAAGATCACAGAACAAAACGCCAAACGACAAATGGAAGAAATAAACAAAACATAACAGCAATAGATAGAAAAATTAGCAGAAAAAGAGGACTAGAAGAAGATGATGTCAGAAGAATAACGATAAAGTAGCACAAGAGTAATGTAACATGAATGCGATTCTTCACCAAATGTATTAATACAAAAATGCTGAGTTCACTTCTTGAATTTACCACCTTCTGAATGCTCGAGGAAGAGCTTGTTTCATTTCTTTATCCTCAGAAAGATGAAAATGACACAACAAACAAAAAAGAAAGAGATGCAAAAAACTGAAGAAAGTAAAACAGAGTACAGAGCCAGAGCGAGAGAGAGAGGGGGTGGAAATGAGGAAAACGTAGCCGTAATCTTTGCTCTAAAGCGGAGTATGAAACATGCTGCAATTTTGGTTTTCTGCAAAAATCGAAAATCAGAAATTCATGTAAAATAGTGATCAAAGTAACTAAATCAACTGAAATAACTGAATTATTTTGATTTAATTTGTCGATTTTATTTTTATTATTGACCTTGTTTTTCTTTTTTTGGCAGACCATCAATGTAATAAACTACCAAGGTCAAGTAAAATTGAAACAAGAAAAACACTTAATAAAAAGTAGTACATTACGTAAATTTGTACCAAAAAAAATAAAGTTCATAGAGAGTATTAAACAATGTTATAGGTATGTAGCAATAGCATCATAATTTAATCAAAATATTTAAATCCTTATCACTCAAGCATGGCATAAAATATAAGCTAAATAATTCTGAATTAACAATACATAATCCAAATAAAGCATAACAAAAAGATACAAAATCTTAATATGCCTTGCTTCCTAGTGCCACCTCCCATCTCCAAACTACAAATAAAACAAGAATAAATTAGTAAAAACAAAAATTTTACTGTTATAGAATGATACAAAGATGATAAACAGTGAATGAACGATTTTGGCCGTATTTACCTTGTAAGAAAAAATAATAGTAATTATTCGGCGAAAAACATACCAGACGGATCCATGTTTGGATCCGGATCAAACCTCCAAAGCTCCGTGAGTTGATCCTTCAGGACCCACACCAAAACTTTAAACTAGTTCAGACCACTAGAAAATCTAGAGCCCAAACGGGGTGGCATAGCAGAGCACCACACAAGAAGGAATATAGAGAGAGAAGGGAGTGGTCGGAAAACTCATCGACTGGGGTGAGAAAAGCTGATGGGATGAGCTCCTATTTATAGGAGTGGGCTAAGGACAATTTGGGAACTCAAAATATCCACTACCACCATCAGTTGAGAGATTCCCTCAACCTCTCATTTGACTAAATCAATTAAGAATATAAATAAATATGTTTATATTCATCTTGTAACTGATGGTAGATTATTTAAATGATATAAATTAAATTTCACTATTTAATTTATAGATTTATATATCTTCTAGATAACTATCTGACTCACAGCTGAGTCAACAACCCATCTTTTATCTGATTAATTAAACACTTAATTAATCATTAATATCAGGAATAATTCGAATTTCTTGATTTTATCAGATATTAAGCTGACTCATTGACTGAGTCAGTGATCCACATTTTTCTCATATGATCAATTAATTAATCACTTAATTAATTAATCCATTAATAAGGAATAATTTGAATTTCCAAATTAATTGGTTGGTTCATCAAGGGCGGATTCAAACCCAAAATTCCAACATCTCCCACTCGCACTTGATGGACTGACCATCGTGTGCTCATTATGTCTTTCTTGCTTCATACTTGGTGTCTGCCGTGACCGCATAGGCACGACGTCTTAAATTTGAGTGCTTGTGTACTAGAAGTCCCTTGTGCGGGATCAGCACACTAGGACACCCTGGATGTACCTGCAAGTAATATATATATATATGTTGCCTCAAATACCCTAGATTTACCCATACACAATGCTCATGGCATATCTAATCCCTCTTGAGTTAATTCTCGATTAACTCAGATTGCCTCCTAATGTGCGTAGTATCCACACTTACAAGTTAGCTAACTAGTAAGGGATCGATCACAGACACTAGCACAATTGTGTATTTTAGAGTAAGTCTTTCTTCTAACAAGTCATTAGTCAAGGTTAACTTGGTCGCTTTCCTAGTATTTGACCTATTAAGTCGAATCACTCATGACTATAAGGTTCAAGCTAAAGTAGCTGTCACCAAGTTAGTCCTTCATAATGTCGTCAAAGTCCTAAGGGCATTATGAAGGGTTTATTTCCTTTCTGTGACTCACACCGTAATGGAACAGGGATTTTTCATCTACGTCCCTTACTGAGAATTTATTTATAAGCACATGCAGTATGAATTGCATGCTATGGCATTCCTCTTGACTTGTAAGAGCGTATGTCGATTTTATCTCATTAACGCCATACAGACTTAAGTTCCAGGTACGCATAGTATCTGAACTAAAACTCTTCAACTCACAGCGCATCGTGACATCTTTGGAGTAGAGTTCTTTGCCTGGCTACAGGTTTCATGGATCACGCATGTCCATGATTCAATCTATTTCATATGCAGATCTCATCTCAAACTCATTTGAGGCGACATTCATGAAGTGATTCTTCTTGAATGTATTATAGTGATCACTCAATGTCTCACCTTCTGTCCCGTATGAACATAGCAAGGCGGTTGCTCGTGTGAGAGAGCCAACCTTAACCTGTACAACATACTCGTCATTGTATAACTTACACATATATGCATTTATGCATAATATGAATGCATTTCTTTTATTCCTTAGATAAAAGAAGTTTAAGACCTTGATATTTTACATAAGCCCAAGTTCTCAACTTGTTTCTAAAACGAAACTTTATCTATGGGCTTTGTGAGGGGATCTGCCAATATTTATGAGCAGATAAGGCATTAAACTATTTTGCTTGCATTCTAGCAATCATGTCTTTCACAAAAGAGATATCAAATTGTCTATGTATTCATTCTTGCTGTTTCAATAAGGACTCGATGCATAGGTAATTGCCGCTTGGTTGTTTCAGCATTTCAGGGTTGAACCCTCCTTTCTACCATTTATTCCTAATCACTTTAGGAACATCTTGAGCCACATGACCTTTTGATTGGTATAGAACATCGCATGTGTTCAGGTTCTATGAAGATAAAGACACATAAGTTTATTTTCTTTATTCAACAGGAACACCTTTCCTGAGATTAAATATCATGTGTCTAGCCCTTAGCCTACTCAGCATTGGAGTACCCTTTCGTGCATAAGTTAATTATTGATAATCTAACTCAAACTCCATGTTTGTCTAAGGTATCTCAAGAACCTTTTCTTAGCATCCCAATACTCGTTGGGTTAGACCGGAAAAAAGGTTTGCAAGTCTGACCATCTACCACATATTTGGTCATGCACACAACGGTATGAAAGATTAAGCTACCATTGCACTCGAGTATGGAATTCTTTCATTTTCTCTGTGTTTGATTCCTTTTACAGGATGCATATACTCACTTAGGTTGTGTCCTTTGACTTCAGGGGTGTTTATGGGTTCGCAATATATTACATCAAGATGCTCCAAGATTTTAATATAACGAAGACGTTAATCTCTATGTGCGATCTTGATTTATCTGAACTCTCAAGATATATACTACTCTACCCATTTCAACATCTAGGAACAAATCCTTGATTGCATTAACTACCTCAACTTATTTTGGCCAATAAAATGTCACTAAAATAAAAGGATAATATTACATAGGTTATCCTTGACTGGTTGAAGTGCATGTAGTGGTATTCTTCAATCATCTCAAAGTTGATGAGGTTATCACTCAGTGAAACCTCTAACACTACTACTCAAATGATTCTCACTTTAAAGCTCTCAAATTGCTCTAAATAGAGTTCTTCATCCAGTTTTCTTATTAGGACATTGGTTTTTACATCCGTTTGATGTAACTTCCAGCCTAAGCTTGCTGTTATAAGCTAAATTAGTTTTTCAGAGTTAAAATACACAATACCTCTTGTTGTGTGTACCCCTTTAACCACAAAACATGCTTTAGGTTTACCAATTGATCTATCAACCTTTGCATTTGAGAACTCACATGCTTTCAATTGGTGATAGATAAACCACTTGCTGTTTTTGGTTAGTTTTTAAAAGAATCTATATCATTTTGCATGGAATTTTACCATTTTCTTTAGCAAGACATGTCAGTGCTTCTCAGACACTTCCAAGAACTTCATCATCTTCAGATGATAAAAGCATTAATCAATAGAGCCTTACTCTATTTCTTCTTCGAGGTGGATTTCACAGGAATCTCTTTCCATGTTTGGGTGATGATTTCATCTTGCATCTTCTTCCTTCTCGTGTTTTTGTCATGAATTCTTACCTTTTACCTCTTGTATCTTCTTGTGAAAATAGCTCTCAACCCTCCCACTCTGATCAGTAGACTGAGGAATACTCATTAATTCCTCATCACCTTCATTCTCATAAAGAGAATCTATGTGATCAATGCTTTTCTGCCAAAAAATATGGTTTCCTTGAACTTTGCATCCTCTGATTCTTTCTCAGTCACTGAACCGTCATCATTTTCACTAATGAAGACATATCACTTTTAAATATTAGGATATCTTATTAGGATATACCTTTTTCATCTTAGCCCTTATTATCCTGTACTCATGGAATAGTTATGGATATAAGTTGATGACCCTCATGGTCTTTGGACACTTGGTCCAGTTTAAAGCATATCCAAGACTTGTAAAGTGTAAATGTGATTGAGTTAGAGGGCACTTGGTTAAGCATAAAGGCATATGTGGTCGGTGCATGTCCCAACACTAAGTTGGTAGTACCGCTTATGCCATCACTTGCTTAATCATGCTAAGGAGTATTTTGTTTCTCCTTTTCAAAGATTTTATTTTGGAGTATGTGAGGTTGTTAGTCACATAACAATCCCTTTTGTAAGGTATTTTAGCCTTTGATAGATTTCAATGCCTTGATTTTAACTCATTCTTGACTAAATCAGCACAAGAACAAATAATCGTGGCCATATCATAGGAAACCCTTAGTAAAGGCAATACTGGACCCTATGTCATGCTCTCTCACTCATCTGGTTTTGCAAAGTATCATAATATACTTATTGCACATGATATTTTGTTCTGGTTGTCTTTTTCAGATTGTTTCTTTGTCGTCTTTGCAGGCTTACTCAAGGGTGTTTCCCTTTTATCTCATTACCCAATAAATGCTCCTTTAGTTAATATGATCATTTATCTTGATCAATATGGGTATTTGCAAAATTGCAATCATTATTCCAAGACAAAGAATCATCTAAGACAAAACCAGATTGAAAGATTAGTCCCATGATATTTCAACTAAAGAGATCATTGTCGCATTTCTTTATCGATTAACCGATAATTTCAGCGAAGCCCCCACTGCATCTTATGTGGTTTGTTTGCACTAAGTCCAAAATCCACAAAAAGGATTATCTTTAGCCACACAGGCATAATGAGAAATGCAAAGTCTAGTACATTTCTTTGCATATGACAATTCTTAGTAAAATTGTTATTTCTATTGCTAGAAACCATGCTTAACCTTCATTAGGTATAGCTTTTCTTCACATGCTTCTCACTTTATTAGACTTAGGGTTGCGAATGAATCCCCTTATCTCTTTAGTTAAGTATGTTGGGTTAATGGATCTGATTTCCTTAACCTTTCATTCTCAAGCTTGATATGGTGAACCGCACTACTGAAGCTCACAAGTGTACTCATTGTATATCCGGTTCAATTTCGAGTGCTCCCACTCACTAAGAGTGTTCTTATTACGACATGCACTTGTCGTTAACCAGAAAGAACATTGTTTGCCTATCTTAAGTTCCCGATCTTGTTTGACACTATTCTCAAGTGTTGTCCAAGGTCTCAGTACTTGACTGTCAAAACTGGATTGAGTTCATGCAGCTTTATGGCAAGAGTGCCATTAAATTTATCTATTAAGGCCATTCTTATAGCCTAAGTTTTGTCACTTAGATTGGCACGCGTAGTTATAGACATGACACTGAGCATGACATTCTGAGGACATTGTTCTTTCTTACTCTAGGTAGCAAACATTTCACATTACCTTTGAGATTCTTCAACCTCTAAATGTTGAAGATTAGTTGGTAGGACGTCCATGACACCTTATCCCTTCAGTATGTGACAAATTTTACGGCATCCAATTCTCATGTTGAGTTCGTTTCTTAAACTCATGCAGAATGAACTGGATTGTCATAATTCAGTCACATAGACAATTATGCATATTGATGGGTATACAATTTATACTTGTTCAAATGAGATTAAAGTCAATTGGATGATTAATTCACTAGTTTTGTGTTCAGGAGACAACTAGGTTGGCTCCCATCGCACTCATGCTAGTTAGTTTACCACCCTTTTAACTGTAACCAAACTTGAACACATCCCCTTTAGGCTTCTAGATTACACATTCTTGAAGCTCCCACTCAAACAAAGCAGTTGTAAAACTTAATAATTCAACATTTGTTAAACAAATAACTACATAAATGTTCACAAATAAAGATAATTATATTCTTATCAAAAGAATTCTACACAAAATTCTACAAAAATTGAATATTCAAACATTAGAAATAGTCCATCGTTGTTATTTCAAGTTTGGATTTGAGCCACTCTCAAAACCCATCGGCTATTTGAACAAATGCAGCTCGTTGCCATGGACTTTAAGCATATCTCACCTCCTCATTAACCTATCATCCATCTATTTGGAGTTGGAATGCAGCATACCTCTATGCAATTAAGGTGATTCTTATACCTCCTTTGATTATACCACATGTCTTAGTGATTATGAAGAGGTTATTTCACAAGTGACTACTTCATCCACAATCTATGGTTGAAGGTTTGTGAATTCTTATTATCACTAAATAAGTCTAGTTTCTCCAACAGGGCCAAATGTGTATATCGATATGTGTTTAGCCACTTCTGAACTGAGAATCTTTCAATTAAATATTAACACAATGTTTTCTAAGTGAAAAATTCTCAATAGCTTTAGTGTTATACCAAGTTATCAACACAACCAAAGAGACATTTAAGTCTAATTATATGTGTTTCCATATGCATAACTCTATTTTAGACTAAAAAACATATCTAAAAATGCTTCTAAAATAGGCCAATTATATATCAAATCGAAGTTCTTGAATTTAGAAATTTTTAAGGGCAAATCTTACCTCAATAGCAAGACTCACGCGCTCCCACACGCCTAGAACGCGGCTAGATCAGAAAAATTCTGAAAAATAGGAAAAACTAGAGAAGCCCACTCTCTTGTAGGGCGTGACATACACGCGCCGCCTTAATGAAAGCCACCGGTGTCACGCGCCGGCTGAAAGTTCTCCACGTGCCGTCTACTATTGGACAGCTTGTGACACATGTCAGATGGAGGCTCCCACTTCCTACACGAGCCACACGGCATCTTCTGGTTTTTTTTTTTAAGTGTGGGCTAACCGGGTCAGCTCATTTTGACCCGGTTTGACCGGTTCGGGCCCAAAGCCTGAAATGCAGCTCCTGAATGTGGCAGATGATGTCATTTTGGTTTTGACCAAAATGACGTCGTTCAGGCTATCTTCAACCTCCAGCCGAGTCAGATTGACCCGGTTGGAGCTTCGACGGGTCCGGCGCGACCCGTAAACTTCTTTCATCGATATCTCCTTCGATAGGTCTCCTTTCGACGCGTTCTCGGTGTCGTTGGAGTCGTCTCATCAAGCACTACACATCCATACCCTTGGATTGTGCAAAAACTCTTATTTTCAGAGACCCAAATTTGAATTTTTTTTTGTCGCCATTTTTGCGACTTGGACGAACCCTTTCACCCTTTTAGGGATCTTCATTGCTCATGCTTATATATACATGTTTAAAAACTTAAATTTAAACCAAATAACGCAATATGGAAAATCCTAAGAGCCACAGTATATGACTAATTATCTAAACTCAAAACATGCTCACTAAATCATACATACATATATGCGCAGCGGAATAAAATAATCATGCTTTTCATAAAACATGTAAACACAGCCTCAGGATCAGCACAGCTCTGATACCAATGTAAGAAAAAATAATAGTAATTATTCGGCGAAAAACATACCAGACGGATCCATGTTTGGATCCGGATCAAACCTCCAAAGCTCCGTGAGTTGATCCTCCAGGACCCACACCAAAACTTTAAACTAGTTCGGACCACTAGAAAATCTAGAGCCCAAACGGGGTTGCACAGCAGAGCACCACACAAGAAGGAATATAGAGAGAGAGAAGGGAGTGGTCGGAAAACTCAACGACTGGGGTGAGAAAAGCTGATGGAATGAGCTCCTATTTATAGGAGTGGGCTAAGGACATTTTGGGAACTCAACATATCCACTACCACCATCAGTTGAGAAATTCCCTCAACCTCTCATTTGACTAAATCAATTAAGAATATAAATAAATATGTTTATATTCATCTTGTAACTGATGGTAGATTATTTAAATGATATAAATTAAATTTCACTATTTAATTTATAGATTTATATATCTTCTAGATAACTATCTGACTCACAGCTGAGTCAACAACCCATCTTTTATCTGATTAATTAAACACTTAATTAATCATTAATATCAGGACTAATTCGAATTTCTTGATTTTATCAGATATTAAGCTGACTCATTGACTGAGTCAGTGATCCACATTTTTCTCATATGATCAATTAATTAATCACTTAATTAATTAATCCATTAATAAGGAATAATTTGAATTTCCAAATTAATTGGTTGGTTCATCAAGGGCGGATTCAAACCCAAAATTCCAACAATTACCCTCACACGATTATCCATATTCAAGGAAAAGAAAGATAAAAAATTATGGTCAGAAATTTACTTAATTCATTAACTTTTATTAAAGAGTAAAATACGCTTGCCTCTCGTGCGTTTTACCTTAATTGCACAGACCTCCCCTCTATTTTGAAAACATATAAATAAGTTCAAACCATTAGCTCTGTTGAAGAATATTCCTAAAATATTCTCAACATAAGCCTAAATAATTTGGTAAATGTATATTGACTGAATGACTCTATGAAATTACGTTGGTATTTCTACATATTACGGGCAACGTAGGACACATCTCTATTTTTCCCCATGGCATTCTTATAATTACCACTGCTTAGCTGTCAATTTGCATCTGACCATCAAATAAATTGTGAATAACCCGTCCTTCCCCATAAAAAACTTAATTGAAAATTCGATTAATTTTTTTTAATAAATATATACTGTATAAATATTTGTAGAAAAAATGTGAAATCATAAATTAAATGAACTATTTAATTTATTAAACTTATATGATATATAAGATAAGGAAAAAAATTTGATATAAATAATATATTTTTAGGCATTTAACAAACTAAAAATAAATAAATTTCAATAAAGATTTTGGAAATTTAAAATTATAAATTATATGATATCTCGAAATTTAACAAAATTATAACATACTAGAAAGTTTGAAAATTCGGGTGTATATTAGAATTATTTTAGCTTGTTGGTTGTAAAATTCTTTTGGCACATATATATATCATATGTTTTAATAGTTCTTATATTAAATACAGACATTTTGGTCCAAGAAAAAGTTCAAGAGTCAAACTTAAAATGCAATCTTAAGCATATGAGGGAGGTACTGTGTAACATGTATTTTAAATGTAAGGGAAGTCCATATGAGTTTTCAAAATAGAGGAGATGTCTCTATAATTAAGGTAAACAGGATGTGTGGTTAGAGTATTTTACTCTATTAAAATAATTCTCTTTAAAATATATTCTTTGCTATGAATATTACTATATGGATGTTTATATCTTTCATTATCCTTATTTATCTTTTGTATCCCTTTATTATCTCCTGATATTGTAAATATATGCCTATAGATATAAGGCATCTCTTATGTATTGCACACTCTTAAGATAGAAAATAAGAGTTCTTTTATCTTACTCTCTAATTTTTTCTCTAGATTGACCGAGTGACTCTACGAAATTACATCGATACTTCCACATATTACGGGTAATGTAGGAGAAATGTGTATTTTTTTCCCCAGGGAATCCTTAGAATTTGCAAAACTTAACTTTGAATTCATCTCTATCCATCAAATGAAATGTGAATAACCCGTCCTCTTTCACAAAAACTTAATTGAAAATTTGATTAATAATAAATATATACTGTATAAATATTTGTAGAAATAATGTTAAATAATAAATTCAAAAGAATTATTTAATCTATCAAACTTATATGGTATATAAGATAAGAATATATATATATATATCTGATGTAAAAAGTATATTTTTAAGCATTTAATAAACCAAAAATAAATAAATTTCAATAAAGATGATGAAAATTTAAAATTCTCGATTTCATAATATCTCGAAATTAAAAAAAAATTATAACATACCAGGAAGTTTGAAAATTCGGGTGCATATTATAATTATTTTAGCTTGTTGGTTGCATAATTTTTTTTGGGCAAATGTATTAGTTTAAATAGTTTAAATAAAGATATTTTGGTCCAAGAAAAGGTTCAAGAGTCAAACTTAACAGTCAATTAACGGTTTAGGTGGATGGAAATGCAATCAAAATACAGGGAATGTCTCTGTAATTAAGGTAAAACAAAACTAATAGGTGGTTAGAGTATTTTGCTCAATTATAATAATTCTCTTTAAAATATTTTTTTGTTATAAATACTATTATGTAAATATTCATATCTCCCATTATTCTTCATTATTTTTTTATATCTCTTTATTATCACATGTATTTATCATGATATTGTAAATATATGCCTATAAATATTATGCATCTCTTATGTACTTAACACACTCTTAAAATAGTAAATAATAGATCTTTTTTCTTGCTCTCTAATTTTCTCTCCTTTTTTTCTTCTTAATATCATAACAAGTTATCATGAGTTTTTAACTGACATACTCTCACACATTCTATATGTTAATCATGCGCAAGGCATGTGTGCATCAGTGTATTTTTTTTGTTTTGGCATTTTCTTGTGCCAAACCTTCCACCCCCAGAATTGAGGGGTGGATATACATACATTGTGCTTGATTGCTTTTTTCTAACCATCCTCATGAATTGGTTATCTCTGGTCTCTATTTGCATTGGAGGTGGCCTTATCTTTATTGTCCAGTTCCGTCGTCCCACTCGCCCCAACTAATCGCCAGCCTGTAAATTCGGGCAGCTGACCAAACTGCCCACTTCAATCCCTATTTAAACGTTCCACCTTTACCTCTTTGGCCATGGTTTGAACAATATCTCAGGGGTCCAACTATTTCAACACCCGAATCCGTAGAAGCTTTTGCATCATCCATGGCTTTCACTCACCACATGCTCCTTAGCACAATGGTGGTGGCCCTCATCGTCCTTTCCGCTATTAATGCTGCCTACGCCCAGTCGGCGGTCGTTACCGGTGCTCGCGCTGCTAACGCTGCTCGCGCTGCTAGTCGTGCTGCTGCTCGCAGTGGCGCTGCTCATCGTAGTGGCGCTGCCGTTGCTATTTCACCGTCGATTGCGTCTGGTTGGCTTGCCGCTGCCTTAGCCCTCTTTTTTGGATCTGCTCTGTGGATCTAAGGTTGTTTTGATCATTTTGTTATGTTTCCTTAGGAGACCTTTCAGAGTGGCACTGACAGAGACTCAGTTAGTAGCATAAAATCGTCTCTCCATCTCCCGTGCACAGATTACATAATTATATGGATATTCTCGTTTCCTTGTTTTACGCTTATAAGCGGATATGCTGTCACAAGAATGCAGTTACGATAGCTATGTCAGTTACTATATCAGTTACGATGTTTTACTTACGTTAGCAACATCCAGTATCCATTGTATTATCTTGCATATATTTAATATGATATATCTTAGGTTGTTAGCAGTAAATCCGAGAATGCTACCTGACTGGTGCAATCACTTGTATTATATATTTGTAATCTTGACAAATCAATAAACAAGTTGCTATTCCATTAATCCCTACACAAAATCCTTTACGGTAACAGAGCAGTGACCTTTACACCAGTCACCGTGACAGACACGAACGGCGCTGGAAAGAGAAGGAAAGCACTTCGTCACTTACGGTCGATACGATGTTGCCGTTTTATATAAAACCCGAGGCAAATATATGTCAGTGAACTCCTCCATGACGGTAACTATGCCGAATGGGTGAGTGATATCAGCAATGCCCTCTTTGCCAAAAATAAGATGGGCTTTGTTGATGGTTCATATAATATTATACATGTTTGCGTTCATATATAGATTGTGGTATATAATCGATTTTTGGTTATTTATTTTAATCAGTAATGTCTTTTGTGGTTTAGACATTAAAGTGGTTAATAGGACATGAATTTAATGAATATTTGTATGGTGCTTTGACGACCACCGTCAAAATGCATCTGAAAACATATTGGCCACAAATCCTTCTTTGTTTACATCAGATGGCAAATTCCGGATTCTAGCGTTTCATTTCCATCTCCAGTGAAACGTTATCAATCGATAGGTCAAATTATTCCTTCGAGTTCTTTTGTTAATGCTGAATGGTTTGGACCTAATATCTCTTACGACCTACCAAAACCTGTCATCCGATCCCTTGGATTGTATCCTTCGGTTTCTTAAATTAAAAGAGTTTGTTGATGGCTCTTAAATTTTGGCCTTTTGGCTCTGCGTTGCATCGGATACGACTGCTTGGCTGTTATTGTTAGCAGCATCATGTCTTTTTTTCCCCAATTTGACTCTTCTAGCGTTGTAATAGCGTTATGTGCGATTAGTGCTATGCCATTAAGCAATGAAGTCTTCAATTCTAATTAACTTTCCAAGGATTTAAATTTAATTCAGTTAGAGTATTTTATTTTCCATCCCGTTTTACGAAACAAATAAATATAAATTTGTTGATGAAAAACATGTATGAATTTGTACCATGGTGCCAATTTGATACTTCCTGTTTGCACCCATTCCATACTTCTTGATTGCCTTATGTTATATATTATAAAATAGGATTCATTTTCATTGATTTGACTAAGATATAATTTTGAATGATACATCTTTTCACAATTAAGATAACTATTTTTATGAAAATTTAAATTATTATTATTACTATATATATGGCTTGCAAAACGCTTTGTTTTTTACCCTTTGCCTTTTATTTTTGGATGTCAAAAAATACATTTCACCTATCAAGTTTTAGAAGATTATATTTAATTTAATTATATTATTGTAGTCTCTCTGCCATGTGTTTATCTATTTATATATGAATGTATAAAAAATTTAGTCATTTCAGCCTTCAATTCCTTAAGTAAATATATTATTACAAATAAAAATATATTATTAAATTTAAAATGAAAAATATAATTATAAATAAAAATATTAGTCTTTTTCAAAATATAATATTACATTTATTGTAAAAATAAGGACTACGCTACGCACAAACAGCACGGGTCAACGAAGTCAATGGAAAGTGACTACGTCTATGGAAATCAACAGCTAGTTTCATGTCCTTAATGTCAAAACATGGCCTTTGAATGCTGGGTGATGTGTATGTATTCAAAAGTCAATGGAAAGTGGACTAATGGCCATATGTTTTCCATTTTGCATAGAAAAAAGAGGATAAATATCTTTCTGTCATAACTCTTGACACGGTCAAGGCTATATATTTCTAGAAGATATTTTACTTATATTAATTTATTTTTTATATAAATTAATTTATACATTAATATTAATTAATGCATTAATATTTTTATTTACATATTATATTTTATTACATCTTTTCACAATTAAGATAACTATTTTTATGAAACTTTAAATTATTATTACTACTATATAAATGGCTTTCAAAACGCTTTTTTCCCCCTTTGCCTTTTCTTTTTGGATGTGCAAAAATACATTTCACCTATTCCAAGTTTTAGAGTATGATATTTAATTTAATTATATTATTGTAGTCTCTCGGTCATGTGTTTATCTATTTTACTAATATTATTTTTTTTGTGCCTGAACAAAAATATATAAATGTATAAAAAAATTAGTCATTTCATCATTCATCCTTCAATTCCTTAAGTAAAAATATTATTA
>QFDD01002157.1:0-26508 GCA_006871305.1 Vachellia collinsii | reverse complement strand
CACATACACAAACAGGCAGTAAGATGGCGACATAACATGAATGGGAATTTTACTATTTAAACAGCGCATACAAAGCCATCACTGATGACCAAGAGAGTTTGCACAAGGTGTGCAAACTACTTGAAACAAATGCATCGTTAGAAGTAATATTAATTTAAATATAAAAGACTAGCTAGGATGGATATTCAAATTCTGGAAAAAAAATATTGCCTCATGGTCTATGCGTGGAACTCTTCAACACTAAATTTGACTGTCGCACTTCAGAGACTACTGCTAAACTCTGCTCTTGACAATTACAAAATTATTTTTTCACAAATAAAAGATATAGTACGGATACTATTCTCATGCAAATTAAAGTTGTTGTTACTCAAACTATTAGGGCCTCTTCTATTTTGAACCTTACAATGTAATTGGTTATTAAGTCTCCCTTGTACAATTTTTAATACGTGACAAAAATGTATATTTACGAGCCATCTCCAAAAAATAGTATGACCAAATGTTCCAAACGATGTTGATGTCTTCCTGCGAATAACATTCTGGATTCTTCAAGAGCTACAAGTTTGAAACACACATCATAAACAATAATAGCTCATAAATCTCAATTAATTAATTAATTACTATTACAGAAGGCCAGGTTGGAGGCTTTGTCTAGTGAGTCAACTTGGTTACACATAATTATGTCAAACATATATCGCATGACGTAATATCCACATTCTTTATCTCCAATTTGACGACGATACTACAAATCAAAGACATGAGAGCAATCAAAATTTAAAAAAGTAGGAACGGGATATCATTTTAAACAACCCACTCACATTTGGGTGTAGCCATTTGGTGTTTTTTCCTCCATTGATTTGGCACGCCTCGAGAGCTCTATTATTATATATATACATGTGAGAGATTAGATTGTTAGCTAATATTTATCTATATATAACGTCACTAATTAACCAACGTTCTACAGAAATATACTTACTCAGTAGTGAATACTTTCTCAGTATCATCGCTTTGTTCTCCTCCTAGCGAATCAAACCAATAAGTGATGTTTGACTCAGGGCAAATAGCACATAAGGTCCAATGGTTCCTGCGAATATCAATTAATGGTTATAATAACATATTGCTTTCGTGAAAATTCGTCATGATTGATTATTTACAGCATCATGATGATGATGATGATGAACCTATTACCCTTCACGAATTGGTGCAAGCCAACATTGCTTATTGCCTTCCTTAATAGTACTTGCTATGTAAGATATTCTATCTTCTCGCGTACGCCCCACACTTTGGACAGCATTTGGACACAAAAATCCAAATCTATCGTCAATTCCTCTAAACAAGCAAAGGTCCTTGGAACACCTATCAAATTGCATGCCAACGTGAGAGGAGTTGTGTGAGGGAGCTAAGGGTATAAAGAAAGCTAGGAATGTGCATGGATCAAATGAGACAGACTTAGTCATCAACCCAAGATACGGTTTGGAGAAGATCTCAAGTTGAACCAGACAACCCATGATCTAGTCTGACTCGTTCATTTCCAATCAGAAGCTGGGCTGGACAAGATTTGATAGACTGGATTGTTCAGGGAATCCGGAACCTCAATTTGTCCCCCCCCCCAATATGAAAGACAAGATTTCAACATTATAAACACAATTAAGACAATATAAAGTACTTGTAATCATGTAAAACTCATCCCATAACACTAAAACTTAATTATAAATCTATAAGAATATTTGATATAATTCAACAACAAAAATTAACATCCGAATTACAAAATCTTAAAAAAAAAAAATCACCCAAGCCAATAAGATCAAATGGTTCGAGTATTTAATCTAGAATCCGGTCCAATTCAACCAACTACTGGTTTGATCCGATTTCATTATAGTACTTATTTTGACTTGCTTTACCAACAGAGCTACAAATTGCAGACTGTCTTACCAAGTTGTTGCACTATGCCCATTTCTGGTATCTCAAAGACAAAATGGGCATTACTGTTACTCCAGCAAAAAGGCGCCAACAAATTGAACATTATTGTGAATCCATCAACAAAATAAGAAGCAAGAGAAAGGGGGTTCAAAGTGACCAAGGGAGTTTTTTTTTTTTTTTGCCCAAACCAAGGGATAGCTGTCAGTGCATTATTTGCTATCCCTGTCTATAAATAGTAATGCACACCTCATTCAACAGCCTCTTTATTCCTTTACTATTGCGACTGTTTCCGTTTGGTTTCGTCGTCCAAGTCAACAAAACATCATTCAAGTCATTATGCTTTCTCTTTGTTCTCGCTCCTTGTGTATCTGCAGCAGAGGAATTCTAAAGGACTACGCATGCTCGTCAGGGGGGCCAACACCGGCGTTCATCTATTCTTATATCTATTCCCGACAGGAACACCGCACATGTCCCTACCTTTCTCTTCCTTCGATATTTTGTTCAAAAAAGCAATTTTTTAGCCCAAAAAACTCCATCATTTATATATAATAGCAACAAAGTATTTGAAGGAGGGAGCTGGAGAATTAATTTTAAGAAAACAATTGTGTAAAAAGGTGGGACTTGATAACAAACAAGAGACTCAGTAGCCTCAGCCTACCAAGCCAAGCAAGAGTTCACACGGAATGACCCAGATAGATGTTAGAAGACTTGGACCATGTTCTGTCAACTTCTGATTACCGTATTCCAAAGATTACGCAAGAAAATGGGATATCTAACAAATTGTTATAAAATATGATGTGTAGTGTAAATGTTCTTGTGACTTATGAGATTCTACCTCATGATATTATGCTCTTTAACCTCCAAAATTAAAGAGTCTTAAGTATTTGTTTTCTATAACACCCAATTGTACCATTAAGTTGTTAAATACCCTTGTAACTTCTTAGATTTGTGATCAATGTCTTGAGCTCTATAAATAGGGATAATGTATTAAGTCTTTAGATATACAAGTGAATAAGATGATACACTTGTCTCTCTCAATTTCTTCTTCTCTTATTCTTTTCTTCTACTCAGAAAAAAAAATCTGCAGAGAATCATAGAGGGACAGCACAAAGTAGTGATAACTGATAGAATATGGGCAAGGCTCTTATCGTCCACAAATCAGCCCACTTTTTTGGAGTGCCAAGGATGTGATTGAAGACAAGAGAGATGAAGAACCGTTGGAGCAGTCAGGGGATGATGAGCACTGTCCAGATAACAACTTGCTTGCGAACGAAATCATCCCTATCCCTAATGATAAGGCCTAATGCTCATTATTAGTCAATCCCTATATTATATTGTGCCATACATGTCTTATATTTTGAGTTAAACCCTTTTTGCACAGCATGGCCGCGGAAATCTCAGCCCCACGTCTTCAAGATATTCCTTCATGTCTTGTTTTGTTATTTAATAATTTGAAAGGAATCCGCTATACTTCCCAATCAATCCTTAGCTTTCATATATTATATAATTTCTGGTATAAACAAGTTAGGCAAGCCTCATCACAGGCAACATTTTCCCCCTCTTTCAAACCATCCGTTGTTCAATTCCGAACGTTATACAGTCACTTGCCAGGTTCTTGACGTGGTTTTCTTCTATTTATAAATCTTATTTAAAAATTCTTTCTATTTGATGTTACTGTTAGCAGTTTTTCCTTGACTTTGAGGTCCTTGATCATGAGCATGTTTGGCTCCCTTTCAGAAGTGTTTCTAGAAGCACTTTCACCCAAATCGAGATAAAACTCCTCTCATATACTTACTTCAAATTGTGTATAATCACTTCTCAAGAGCTATTCTCAAACATGCTCTATGACTGACTGACAAAGGCCAAAGCACTATTCCTCTCATATTCCAATTTTGCCGCAAGACAATACTTTTCAAGTTTGTTACTTGTGGAATTTGAAAAACGTGTGCTAGCCTTCATATTACTCATGCAAACAGCCAAATACGAACTAAAGTTATTCAAAGCTAGAATGAGTTTTTAAAAAATTGCTGATTGATTCATCAATTTTTCTATAATGACACTTTCTTCATGAAGAGACTTCGAAGCAACAATCTTGGCGTCCATCTCTAGTTTTCGACTTTCTAGAAAACATGTGTAGGGTATATGTTTGGGAACAGCTTTTGAAAAGTGATTTCATACAATCTGAAATAAGTATGTGAGAGAGTTTTATCTTGACTTATATGAAAGTGTTTTTCAGAAGTAGTTGTCAAATATGCCGTAGATGTTCAACTGGTGGCTGATGATTTCCAACCAAGTGAAATGTACTAAAACTGATATATTGCAATGTCAAATCTTTGACCAGTCAACCATGTAAAACATACGATGGATTTGGCCTTTTCAAGAGAAAACCCGAGCCACAATCAGATTCCCTATCATCGGAAGTTTCTTCGCAGAGGGGCCGACTGGTGGAGTAGTTTTTAATTATAAATATTTATTTTAGGTTAACTTGCAAAACATAATGGGTTGAATAAAAAGAAAGGAATATGTGATTTGCAAAACAATAAATAATTACCCATATCTCTTCTACTTTGTTTTCTTCCCTCACTCGTTCAATCAAATCAACAAGACCTCGAGTGTGCCTGTGCTTAAACATAATTTAGGGTCGGTTTGTTTAATTTTCTTTTTTTGACAAAAATAATTTTAACTGGCGGAATTGGAGGAAAGTTTTGAGCTAAATAATTTAATCATGCTGAAGTTGTGACATGCAAGGACCAGTCAAGATTTTCTTATTAAAGGAGGTAGTTAATAAAGATTTGCACCCCTACACAAAAGTATAAAAAGCTCTTTTCAATCATGTCGGTTATCTAGTGCATGTTTGGAAATAGCTTTTAAAAGTAATTTTACGCAATCCAAGGTAAATATGTAAAATAAGTATTGAAAATGCTTTTCGAAGCACTTTTAGAGGTTTGCCAAAGATCGGTCGGTTTATGAGAAACTAGGGACATCATGTATATATATCTGTGTGTGTGTAATATATATGGTAAAGTGATTTCTACATTGGCTTGGTTCTAAAACAGCGGTAATGTCACCCACTCTAATTGCATTCACTAATTTCTTCTAATCAAACACTCCTCCAAACTACGAGGGGTCTTCAAGAAGGATAGTTTGATCCCAAATAGGTCTTTGAGAAGGATAGTTTGATCTCAAATACAGGAGGTTGCCAGGATAATTAATATTTGCTTGCCTCTTTTACCCCCTTATTACAAAATACTAGTAAATTAAATGCGGGGGAGGAGAGAAGTGAGGGAACAGATTTTTTTTTAGAATTATATTTTTTTAATATTTTTTCAGAATCACATCCCCACCATTAAATCAAGTAATGGATAGTTCAGATTTAATAATTTATAACATTCTTACTATAATAGTTTATAAGTTAAAAATTTCGTTATTTTGTATATATTGTAGTTATAAATCATACAAATTATATTTTAGTAGTTTAAATTTATTTATTTATATTTATAGTACTAACTTTATAAAATATTAAATCTGTATCCTCTATTTATTTTGATTTAAGGGTAAGTTTGTGATTATGAAAAGATACTGATGAAAATGATTCTGAAAAAAGATAAACCCGAGAAGTGATAGATAATAAAATCATGTTAGATATTTAATTTTATTACTTCCAAACCACATACTCTAATAAATTTAATTTTATTATCTCCAACCACATGCTCTAATAAAGGTAAGATAAGTAAACTCTGTTACTTTAAGAAACATTAATGATTTAAGCAACATTCATTAATTCATCGTCCAACAAATATCCTGTTCAGCACGGCCAAACGGCTATGAGACCCCGGGCACTTGGGAACATGAATGTCCAATATATAGGCTGACAATGTCTTCCGAATGAAATCAATGTCTTCTTGCGAATAGCATTGTGGATTATTGAAGTGCTACAAGTTTGATCAAACACATCATAAACATTAATAGCTCATAAACATCAATTACCATGGGCAGACGTTGGGGAATATATATATATATAATATACCGTGTCTAATGAGTGAACCTGGTTAAGATCAATGATGTCACACATATATCGCATGATGTAATATCCACATTCTTTGTCTTTAAGTTGACGACGATACTACAAATCAAGACATAAGAGTAATCAATTCTTTTTTTTTAAAAAAAAGTAGAATGAGATGTGATATCATTTAAACTACCTGCATTATAAGGATCAAACTAGCTACTTACATTTGGGCGTAGCCACTTGATGGAATTTTCTCCAATGATTTGGTACCTCTCAAGGGCTCTATTATTAAATACACGTAAGAAATTAGATTATTGACAAATAACGTGGCTAATTAACCAAAGCTTTACAACAAATATATATATATATATGTGTGTGTGTGTGTGTGTACTTACTCGGTGAATACTTTCTCAATATCATAGCTTTGTTGTCCTCCTAATGAATCAAACCAATAAATGGCTTTCGACTCGGGGCAAATAGCACATAAAGTCCAGTGGTTCCTACAATATAACAATTAACGATCATAATATATCGGGATTGAATATTTACATAATAATAACGGATTTATTATACCCTTCACGAATCGGTGCAAGCCAACATTGCTTCTTATTGCCTTCCTTGATAGTACTTCCAATGTAAGATATTCTATCTTCTCGTGTACGTCCCACACTTTGAACAGCCTCTGGACACAGAAATCCAAATCTATCACCAATTCCTCTACTAGAGCAAATGCTGTAGGACAACCTGTATCAAAATATTAATTGCGTGCAAATATGTGCGTGACAGAGAGTTAAAAATGCGTGCATGGATCGATATGCATGTTAGGGGTAGAAATGAAAATAAAGTTACTTCCGTACCTGACAAAAAGTTGGATAATGGTCACGCACAGGTCTTGCATGCTTAGGAATTCCAGGAGATCTTGCTTGGTAATATAGAACACATATTCCAATGAAGAACCCACTATCCCAAGATGCATATCAATGAAGATAGGAAACGTAAGTCTCTTACACAATGCAGACAGTCGCCTTAACGAGTCAATGTCAATAAGAGGATGTGAGTGTGTGTATTGCTGCTCACTTTGAAAAGGATCGGTGAATCGGATATTTTCCATTTTGGTCCTTTCATTGCTGACTACATAGATCCCGCTCTCTTTCACACCATCTTCCAAACCTGATGAAGTTAAACGAATCTTTAACTGATTCCAATGACGACCTCGTTCAACAAATTCTAGTAGTTTTAAATCCCACACATAACACACCGCTATATGATCCTCACAATATCTTGTACGCCCCAGCGGGGTCTTTTCAAGCGCCATTTTGTCATTTATGAACACCTGTATCTTTGCCCTATCATGATGTCTCTTTGTTGGTTTATGAATAGCACAAACACAGAGAGTTGGCAAGCAGTAGTTATGGTCACGAAACCAAAAGGAAATGGACGACCCTTTGCTACAGTGGTCGAACCATTCTGGGATGCTTCTTCCTGGCACACACAAGTATGCTTCCGTTGGTAATTCAGTTTCTCCGTTGATGGGTACTACAGATGCAAGTAATTCCTGCAGTGAACCAAACAAAACGTACGTATACATTGAGAAACAAAACAAATCATTGGATGATGTATGTGGGGGTGGGTGGGTGGGTGCGTGTGTATCAGAAATTGATGACGACCTTACTCAACAATAACTTTCTGGACTCTGAACTCAACGACGTGCAATCTCTTGCAGTCAATCGTGCTATGACAGGTGGGAGCTTTTCCACTAGTATCAGATTCCTGCATCCATCTAGCACAAGGTCAGCCAAGTTTTGACAATCTTGGATGCATGCGGGCAAAACCGTGAAATCACTACTGCCACTCAAGTCCAAAGCACGAACGTTGGAAAACGAAGTCAGATAAATCCCAAGGTTCTCATTGGATATGTTACATCTTGTGAGTTCAAGAGTCCTCATGTTTGGGCATCTTATTGGCCCCACTTCCATAAGCAGCTCTTCACATCGTTCAACAGCTATCACGCTAAGTTTTGGCAATAAAAAAGTGCTACTTGGTAGCTTCATCGACCTAATTCCCTCGAGCGCTTCAATGCGTACCATACCAAGTTGAGCAAGATTTTCAACTGAAGGATGCAATCCATCTATACCAGTTCTCAACAATCTCAACTGTGATATTTTCATTTCCCTTGTTTCTATTTCTGGAAAGGTCTTCAGATTCCTGCAATTGTCCAGACCCAAGTAACGAAGAGAGGGCGTATTCAGTTTAAGTGGGAAAGTCTCAAGCATGCTACAGTTACTTGCATTCAAGGCTCCAAGTTTTGGTAATTGTCCAACAGAATCATCAATTTCAGTCAAATTTTGGCAATCACTCAGCAGTAACTCCTTCAAACGTGAGAGGCCAGATATATTAGGTATCTTCCCAATACACTTGCAGCCTTTAAAATTCAAAACAGTCACATTCCGCATTGTCTGCAATAAACAAAACCATATATACAATAAATTTCTAATTCAACGAATATTATCAAAGTACAAGCTAGCTAGCAAATCAATTAAGTACCCATAAGATTTGGGGTGCTTGCCTCGTTAATTATTTCCGTTGAACTGAAACGACTCTCCCTCACATGGAATTCAACAAGATCATCTGGACAAAAACCAGGTGGCAAGCATGATGAAGGATATCCTCTCCATATAAATACTGCTAAACTATCAGGCAGATATTTGGGAGCTTGTGAAATATCTGCATTCTCAAGAACAAGAATCTTGAGACTATTCATACTCTTGAAGGCTTCTCCATCCCAATCTACTACGGCTATGCATTTCAACCTTTCAACTTGAATTATAATCATAACTTCATTTGTGCCCTTATAAACCAAAAATAAAAGTAAGTGACAAAACACTAACAGTTTGATGATACATGGATAATAGTAAATAGAAAAAAAAATCAAATATTCAAAGCTACTGAAATTTAAAGGTTATCGTGATATAGTCTTTTTTTTTTTTTTAAGCTCAAGGTATCCACCGCTAGTAGCGGGGACTAATCCCTCCATGGCGTAGACTTTTCGAAAGGGCTTTGGTTGGCCATGAGTTTTACTTTATACATTTTGACTCTGATATTATGATGCTAACTTCGATTTATTTGTGCTCTTACAAACTATAAATTAAAAACACAATTTCAATTATGATTGAAAAAAAGTAGTCATAGTTTTGGGCCAAAAAATGTATAGTCATGATGAAATATGATGCAATGTCACGGCACCAACAAACAAACTCTATAATCAAAATTCATGCATAATTATTTTCTATATACATCATGTCAATTCTTCATTTGTTTATTAGTATTTTGGTTTCTCGGATTAAGATAAATTCTCATACTTTAATCAACATTTTAGGAACAATATTTCCTTTAGACTGATGATATTTGGCGTTTATGGTTTAGCCAAAAAATATTAAATCATAAAGTAAAATATTGAAAACGTTAAATACCATTAAAATAGAGAAAAATCCTTGTCCAAAATTTAAGCCACGCAATAGCAAAAGACAACATAAACCAAACTTTAGATATCAATTAAAAGCTTCGGGTTAATCTTATTGAACTTCCATTCACCCGGCCCCGTCTTGTTCTGGATCCTGAGCATTATGTTTCTATAACTTAACTAGATAAATGTAAATCTCATCAATTGCAATAACACCAAGGAATTACTGAAAAATAAAATAAAATTAGGAGGAAAACAAGAAAAAAAGTAGATAATTTCAATTAGCGTTAGGCTTACTTCACTTTTTTTCAAAACACGAAGAATATCTTTACTTGACCATAACCTGCTGCGTTTGCCTGGATCATTTGACGATTCTTGTCGAACGATTTCTTTTCCCATATCCTCTACTAGGTCATGCATTGTTACATGTCCCGCACCAGGAGCATGATTCCCAGTCTTTATGAGGCATTTGTCTTCCAGCACTCCAATATGATAATCTGGATCAAAATCATGAACACTCGCCACCATCTTTTTAACATGATTCAATTGACATCCATTGTAGAAGCAAGCAATATCAAGAAAAACTTCTTTTTCACGTTTGTTTAAGCCATCGTAGCTTACTTTCAATATACGTTGAATCTTATCAAGGGGGATTCCTTTACATCCATCTAACATAGATTCCCACTGACTTGCATCCTTGCCACACAAGTCAGAGCCAATTACTTCAAGGGCTAAGGGAAGACCGTCGGCATAACTTGTCACATTCTCCACAGCTTGTGTGTATCTTGGATCAAATTGCATATTTTTAAAGGCCATCCAACTTAACAATTCAACAGATTCTTCGTGATTTAATACCTCCATCTCATATATTCTTTCAACCCCATGCCTCTTCAGTAATCGTAAATCCCTTGTTGTTATAATGATCCTGCTCCCAGAACCAAACCATTCACATTCTCCAGCTAACATTTCTAGTTGCTCTCTTTCATCTACATTATCAAGAATCAAAAGAACTTTCTTATCTTTGGCCATCCGTTTTATGAGATGAAGTCCTTGATTGATCTCTCCAATTTCTATCTTCTGCCCCAGAATTCTTGAAAGCATTCTGGCTTGCTCTTGTTGTAGGCCATGCTTCCCAGATTCTCCTGTGATGTCATCGAGAAAGCACAAATAGTCAAAATTATCAGCAATTTCATTATACAGAGCACGTGCTATTGTTGTTTTGCCTATTCCTCCAGTCCCACAGATTCCTATCATGGTGACCTCATCATTTGACCCAAGTTGCAATAGAGACTTTATGCTTTGCAAGCGAGAATTTAAACCAACCGGATATTTGGCAACGTAGAGGGGGACCCTTTTGATTATGCTCAACATGTGGTTCACAATCTCTTCAACGAGTTTATGTTCATAACCTTTCCTGGAAAAGCAGACAGGAATTTCACTCAATTCTCTAATTAAATCCATCCAATTCATTTTTCATATATGAATGCATATATAATTGGAATGATTTTCGTATAATCTATTTAACCGTACTAGTTTAATATTAGACGGTGAAAGTTAAAAACAAAAAAACAAAAGAAAAGATGAAGCAAAAGCTGTGAATAACCTTGGATCATATGATGAGCCTTTAAGATTAGCCACCTCACGTAGTGCGTGCTTCCAACTTTCCAACCTTGCTTCATCAGCCCTTGAGTTCTTTTTATGTGTATCTAGTGCGTCTCCATATTTGCCTTTTTGATGTCGTACTTCAGAAGGCTCCACATCATAAAAGATTGGCCTAACCAGTCGACCATTTCCCTTTAGACATTGGTGGATTTGGACTAGTTCGTCGAGGCAAAATGTCGAGGAAGCATACTCCTTAGAGAATACAGTAATGGCCGTCCTTGATTCCTGGATTGCTTTGAGAAGCGCTGGAGTAATTTCATCCCCTACTCCTATTTCCCTGTCATCAAAGAAGGCGCTAACTCCCTTTTGTTTGAGAGCTTGGTTCAGATGTCCTATGAAACCATAACGAACATCTTCACCTCTGAAATTGATGAACACGTCGTAAGTCCAGCCATCGTGTATGGGACCCATCATGATTGCTTGCACTGGGAGATAGAAACGAACATATCAGAGTAAATTTACAATGAAAACATACTTAAAATTCAAAATATAGGTCTTCGTTTCACAAAAATCTGAATCCCGCTGTGGGTGACCTGATGACAGGGAAGCCAGCGGCCAAAGTCCCGCCGTAACTATAGGGATCCTAAGGTAGCGAAATTCCTTATCGGGTAAGTTCTACCGGGACAGTTCCAATAAGATTTCATTCTTGAACAAAATTCCACTGTTTGATTTATTTCATCTATATATATTCCATGGGACCTACCGAAAGTTGTACAGCAGTACTATCAACAACACTTGAGCTAACAAATCATGTGGACTAAAATATGGAAGATACAGATACCTCAGCGTTGTAGATTTTTCTTATGGCTTGCGATTAAGGACTGTTTGCTAACAAATCATGAACGGATGTGCCGACGAATATGTGCTTCAGCGAACTGTGTTTGGTGTGATCATCAGAAGGAGAACACCCTTCATGTGCTTCGAGATTGTCCCCTGACTAAAGCTTTATGGATATCCATCATTAAACCGTGCTACATTGACACTTTTTTCAACTGTAACCTTTGGGAATGGTTTTCTCTCAATATAAATGTGATGGTGGGTACAAGAGCGGAACTATTTGGGTTAATATGATGGCTTTTATGGAAACGAAGAAATGAATGAGTCTTTGAGAATTCAATCCAAAGCACTGACTAACTTCAGATAAGGGCTAATGCAATTCTTCAAAGTCTCATAACGGCAAAAACAGCGCTACGGAATTCCACCATTCGTGGTTCAGGGAGAGCGACAATTTCCGAGACCACGGTAATAGCAGAAGGGTGGACAGTGGTGCATGTAAATGGTGCTGCTTGTTCCACGTCTGAGCAGGCGAGTTGTGGAGGAACCATCAGGGATCAATAGGGTGCAGTCTACGAGGCCTTCCTGACGAACATTGGAGGAGGAGATGTGCTTTTTGCTGAATTGTGGGCTTGCTTCATGGGCATGCGATGTGCATGGGATGGTGGATTCAGAAAAGTAATGGTGAAGAATGACTGTCTTGAGGCTATTCAATTAATAAAAGAGGGAGCAAACGAGATGCATGCTCATCACGAGCTTATCATGTATGGACACGAGATGTTTAGTAGAGAATGGATGATTGAGATACACCATTCTCAAAGGGAGCAAAATCGCATAGTAGATTCTCTGGTAAAGAAAGCTCTGTCACTCTCATTTGGACTGCATTTTTTGCCCCTGCAGGATCCTCTCTTGTTAGCACCTTTTAGCATAGTGTAGTTTTTTCATTCCTACTGTATAAAAAAAAAAACAACACTTAGCTAAAAAGGAGCTCCCCTATCCCAACAGAGATACAAAACAGCACCAAGACATGGACCCTAACTATAATATATATGGATCGCCTTCTAGAACAGCATGTGATTTACAAAATGTAATTCATAAGCTTAAGTTTGAACTCCCCACTTCCCAAGGCTCGGAAAGAAAGAAGGACCAAAGCCATTTAATCCTAAGTACCTAACCACACACAAAGTAGCAGAGAGGGGAGAGTTTCGAGCATACTCACAACTGGACGCACCGAAGGAGAACGGAAGATGGTTCTCTGCCCACACCGGCGAAGGAGGAGGAAGAGATTGGGACGAGGAAGCTCTGAAGAATGGCGCTGGGGCTTTCACTTGCTTCCCTTTGGTTTCGTCGTCCAAGTCAACAAAAATAATTCAAGTCATTATGCTTTCTCTTTGTTCTCGCTCCTGGTGTATATGCAGCAGAGGAATTCTAAAGGACTACGCGTGCTCGTCAGGGGGGCCAACACGGCCGTTCATCTATTCTTTTATCTATTCCCCGACAGGAACACCGCACCGCACATGTACCTACCTTTCTCTTCCTTCGACATTTTGTTTTTTTAAAAAAAAAGAAGCAATTTTTTAGCCCAAAAAACTCATAAGAGCCGTCGACCTCATCGTAAGAGACGTTCAGGAAAGCTTATGCATTTTCTGCATTAATGCAAAGACAAGTAGTTTATATACGATTGCCCATTTCATAAACTCTCGTCTAACGTTGTAGGGAACCCACATGGTTGCTTCCTTCAAAACCAAAGATGTAAAAAATATGTTCTTGTGAAACTTATGTGAAGGGCACGTATACAACTTATATGGCTTCATTGTGAAGGAGGGTAGGATGAAGGTCTATTGTATGAGCCATATCAAGTTAACCTCTTCTTCTCTTATATGTGAATCAATTGCCTCACTACCGTGTATATTTTTCAATCTCAGAACTCCTTCTCAGCTTCCATGGGGGCAGTTATAAGATGAAAAACTCTTCGGTTAGCTTAACTTCCTTGCTCCATCATTTATTACCCCTAATCATTAAGTCCATCCGTTGATATATACTGTTGCATTGTGGCAGAATTGTGTGGTTTTATTAAGTACAGGTCAAAAGTGCAGGTTACTAGGATTTTGGGCATACTGAAGAGGGAGTTGTTCTTCATATTGGAGACCTCCATGAAGACGATGACATGGTTATTAGTTAATACGATATCAGCTCCTTCTTATGGTTTTTTCCACGGTTAACACATGTGGTGTGCTCATAGATAACATCAATTTTCAGGGCAAAGGACCAAGTGAAGGTATTCTTACACGGCTCATGGGTAGACCTAGTTAATGAGATGTTTGAATCAATTTGCTGCAACCAAAAACCTTTTTTAGTGATTAAATATGTTGTTAGTAGATTCCCTTCTGATACAGATCTAATCAATCTGGTGCATGTGATTATTGTATTGGAAAAATTGATTAAGTGGATATGTTGATGATTTTAACAGCTCCCTCATTTCACTATGTTTTCAAGATGTCCTACTGTCATATCATTCGCAGATGCAACCAAAGTTTTGTTTGATCCTCCTAATGTTGAAGTTCAAAAGCTGAAGCAAGGCTTACATATGTAGAGGATAATGTGAAGGCCTTGTTTGAGCTCAGACACCATATCATGAGAAGGAAACAGAAGACCGTATTCGATGCTGAATTGTCACCGTTAATTTTTTTTTTTTAGTAGTTGACACTTTTTAAGGATGTCAAATAAAAAATTGGCCAAACCAGTCGACCATTCCTCTTCATACAATGATGGATATGGACTAGTTCATCGAGGCAAAATATTGAAGAAGCATACTTCTTAGAGAATACAGTAATGGCCATCCTAGATTCCTGGATTGCTTTGAGAAGCGTTGGTGTAATTTCATCCCCTACTCGTATTTCCCTGTCATCAAAGAAGGTGCGAACTCCCTTTCGATTGAGCTCATTATACAGATTCCCTGTGAAGCCATGGCGAGTATCTTCACCTCTGAAATTGAGGAAGACATCGTAAGCCCATTCATAGTGTATTGAAGTTGTTTTTGCTCGCCCTTTCATGATTGCTTGTACTGGAAGATAGAAATGAATGAAGATATATCAAAGTAAATTTAGAATAAAAAATTATCAAGTTCGATGATAATGATGAGGATCTGAATGATCTTATCGTGAAAATAGAAGTTGCCAATCACAAAGCAGCTAGATGTTTTGTATCCTAAAGCATATGGAACGAAAAAGAAGAGAGATGGAGTTTTGCTTGCTTTTTTCCGTCTCAATCTTGGAAAGATCGACGACGAGAACAAAGGAATTAGTTTACTTATACAGTGGCTTTCGTTAATACTTTTATGCATGCAATTTGTAATGCCCGTCCCTGGTTTATCATATTTGACTTGTGAATTCGAATTTTATTGGGGGAATTACTATAGAGTCTCATGTAAGAGAATTAATATCAGAAAAATTTTATTTACAATTCAAACAGTTACTATTGACAGCCTCTTAAAATTTTTCTGATATTAATTTTTTTTCATAGAACTCTACAATAATTCCTTCAATTTTTTTCATTTCGTTCACTCGAACAATATTACATTTGGTGTTTGAATCGAAATAACGTCTCTCTGCAATCTGCCCGATGAGCTACTTCGTTTCATCAGCTTTTGAAAATGCAAATGATTTTTTTAAAAAAAAAAGAGACAGAAGAAAAATCAAAATACAGCCAAAAAAAAAAAGAACGATTAATTTTATAATGAGAGCTTGCTTGGCGGGATAGATGTTGCAGAATGAAGTAGCTGACTATGGGTTGTTTTAACTTTCTGTACTCTAATTTAAATCTAAACTTGCATTTCATTGCGCGTTTGCCATCATGTCATGATACTTGAGTATCCGAGTTTTATATTGTCATGAATGGGTTGCATGGAGGAGACAAGCAGATCAGATATTCAGACTAAGGACGAAACGACATTATAAAAGAAATGAAGCTAAAGCTGCAAAACTCAACCCAAGTTCCCTATTCTATTCATTCCACTTTTTGTCTATTAAAAAGTTGCAAATCAGAAAAAGCAGTATATAATACATCCCTACCAACACCCCCCCCCAAAAAAAAAAACAAAAAAGAAAACGAACCTTCGTTCCTGTATTACTCAACCTATAAACATCTCAACTGAATGCTTCACCCGGTTATGAACTAACAAACTGAACTCATTCCTTTCACACTACTTGCTAACCAGTATGTACAAATATTCACACCACACCATTTGGCTCCTCTCATTTCCTAGCTCTACTATTTCAATAAGCAAAAGGAGGGGAAGAAATGAACTAAGGGGAAAAAAATACATTCATGACTGCCAGAAGACTTTAGGATCATCGCTATACAAAGAAGAATCTTGAATTTCCTGGTTGGCTACATGGCGATTTACAAGACGTGATTGGATAATTTTACACAGGGCCAGACTAGAAGGAAGAATCCACCATTCACTTTCATCCCTGCATTGCCCCAGCAAAGCGCAATTACGTTTAGATATTTGCCAAATAGTCACAACTTCACAAAATATTCAACCTCATAATCAATTCACTTCCACCCGTAATTTGCTATATCAGATGTTGAAAGACACTTACAAGCTAAAATTCCAAGATTTGAAGTTGGAATGCATTTTATTTGAGTTTGCTGTATAATGAATCAATCCACAAAAGAAGGCAACTACCTGCAATTAGAAGTAAAGGTTTAAAATTTATATGGTGATTAATAACAAGCACCTTACTTGTACTCAATGGTTTCCAAAACAGAAGGATAAAAGATAAAGAGATTGACAAAAACTTACAACATTGACTAAGGATGTCAGATTCCACAGGGCATAAAGACGTGCAAGACCTGCAGATCTCCTAGGTCCTTGACTAAACAAAGCATTGATTCCCGATGGAAATGGAAATAGTACACCAAGCGGAAGGACAAACAAAACTAAGAGGAAATTCATCAGGGACAGAGAGTACATCTGAAGCAAAGTGAGCAAAACTAGGATAAAATCTCCAAGTAGTAGTATAGAGATAACCAGACCAACCAGATCCTGAAAGGAGGTGAAAATCAAGGAAGTATTATCAACATGAATTTCTGAGATATAGCAAGTAAAGTAGATAGTAGAAAGCATTTACCACCTGATGGCCTATAGGCTTTGTATTATAGAATATAAAACTGAAGGGATAATATATAGTTATTTTCTCTTTGAGCGTTTTTAAGCTCTTGGCATTTAGAATCCCACCAAGGCTCCTTCTAGGTATTATCATCAGCTGGTCATTGCTAGTCAAGCCATGCACTGGGTTTCTGTGACCTCTAAGAAAACTGCACACGACACAGCAAAGCAAGTCACTCAAAATTACTATAGATCCGCCATCAAAAGAAACATAGGAATTATGATTACCTTGACTGATTTTCAGTTGAATCATCATGATTTTGCGGTAACATGCTTTCATTCTCAGTAGCATGTACAAGAAGTCCAAACTGGCAATATCCAGAAGCTGTTGGTTGAAACCATGCAAGATCAACACGCACACCATACGATCTCAAAGAAGGATTGGCATATAGATCTAGCCAGCTGATAACATGCCTGAAAGTTACTTTTAGATGTCCACGGCAAACAATGCGCAATTGAGCATTAAGACCAGCCACTAAGCGGTACCATATAGTTGGCGGAACAGACTGGATGGCAGGCAAAAATATAAAAATTAGCCAATCAATTAAACACACAAATATCAACAACTCAGATAAAAGGTAAATTTTGAATGAGCAAACCTGACTCATGATGCTAGTAAGAATATTATCACTATTGAGAGAGAAAGGTGCCATGTAACTTCCATCACCCCCAAAAATTATAGACATAGGAAACCTTTGATGAAGACGAGGGGGCAGAACAGATCTTTTCTCATCCCCGCCCAGGAAGAAGTCCAAATAAGCCAGCAGCAGATCAGGTGTTGCAGCTACCTTGAGCCCTTCATAAAGTGCTCTGGAACGGCAAGAACGCAAACAAGCATGATCATACTCTGATCTAACAAATTCTCGAAGTTGTTGTAGTTTCTTTCTACGACATCTCTGAAGCCATGACCATGCAAGAGGATATGCAAGGATGCAAAGGATGCTGTAAATAGACCCTTCCCACCAGTCATAAGTAGCTAAATCATTGATCTCATCCACAAATCTATTGAATGCATCTTCAAATCTGCATTATAAGTAACATAATAAGAAATAATAAAATCAACTTAAATGTGTCATGTAAACTAGGAACTTCCCGCATTGCCAATAAATAAGAATTTTTCAATGGAAATAGTGGCATACACAATATCTTTTACTTGCTCCGGGGGGCAGTGAGGTAGATGCCATGGTTCACCAAAAGTATTTGGGCCTTGGAAATACAACCTATGGACATGACTCTGAGACTCCTCACTTCTATTTGTTTCAATGATCTAAAAGATAAAAGGAATGTTATGATGAAAGTGAACCATAAAATTGCAGAGCTCCAAAATGAGATTCTCATCTGTCAGAACAGTAAGATTTGCGAATTTCACAAGGATCATGGTAATAAACCTCATTCAGTGATTCCAGAAATGGGAAAGACTGGTTTATTCGAGTCTCATCGCGGGCAGGGGCATGGACTGGTATATCATCACCACCAATGTACTTCATTCGCGCAACACTGAGAACTAGAGCTAATAGGATGAGGAGACCGATAAGAAGAAGACTAAAAACCCATGGCCCACCAAAAGTGTATACCAACTCTTCAAATGCTGTATTACAATTTGGCAGGTGATATCTGTCAGATGTGCACTTGTATGGGCAAGGAGTCTCTGTCACACCACCTTTCAAAATAGAAACAAAACCAAATCAAACAAAAAGTGGTGCATGGACTGTAATCATTTATCATCCAAAAAAATTGATGAGTAATTAACACAAGTCCCATTGACCAAAGGCAGAACAAAAAATCTAGAGATACACATTTATCCTTTTGATCAGAAACATAAGATAAATAATCAGAAAGCCAAACAATAATTAATACCTCGAACAGGAACAAAGATGGCACGATGTGGAAGCTCATGAGGTGGGCAATCACGGCAAAGTGATTTATCAGATCCACTGACATTTTTGAAAGAACCAACAGGGCATTCCTGCAGCAAAATATGCATAGTTAACACACTAGCAACTGAATAATGGAACGGACCCTTAGCATCTCTTTTCAATGACAAATATACAGGAACTAGTTACAGATCAAAGCCTAAATAACACATGTAAACAAAGCAACATACCATTTCAAACTAAATTTCAAGGCCTTGAACCAACTTAATATTCTTTAGTTTTCCTTGTCTTTGTTTCCCCACTATACAGATGAGAATAAAACACAGAAACTAACTGATACAATGAGGGGAATTATATCCCAGCTGATTTCTAACCGCAAGGACCCCAACATAACCAGGGACCACAACCAAAAACTTGAACCAGCTTCTCTTCGGAATGATCCTCTTTGCCAAAGCATCAGCCACTCTGCATTCCCTCTGGGTCCGTAATCCATAGTGATCATCCAATTATAGCTCATTATTCATTTAATCTCAAGAACCACTTTGATTTTCTAAATCTTTTTTATTACTTGATGCAAAATATTCTGAGTATGAAATATCATGAATAGCAAATCTACCTCACAGAAGATGCCATAAAGCCCTTCGGGACAGGCCCTTCCACTAACAGTTCCATTTTTTCCTGAAAGACCCTTCCCCCCGCCAAAGCCTCCCCTGAAATCAGTAATAAGAACACAGAATCAAAGCCCAATCTCAGAAGAAGTTCACAAGTTTTGCAAATATCTGCTTCAAGCAGCTAACAGCAACCCAAAAGAGGAAATCTTGAAAAAGGAACAAAAACAGTTAAAGGGCAATGTAATATGCTACAATAAAGCAATTGCAAGTAATCAAAGATGCTGCAAAATTTAAATAGTTGAGACTCATTCCGTAGATTAAAAGAAATGGAAAAGGGAAACGAGGAAAAAAAATATGAGGATCTGTTGAACAACCATAAATGACATCAAAGCATCACGTAAAGCTGTGGAAGCACGTCCAACCCTGCAAATATATTTAAGTAACAATTGTGGACAATACTGATCTAACCAAACCTATTCCTTAACGCAAAGAAAACAATAAAGAAATATGTTATTTAATTACACAACTATTATTTCCAAATATGATGGAAAAATATCAGCTCATCATCCCATGAGCACCACACTGCATTTTCAACTACTTCTTAATTTATCTAGAAGAGAAATAAAACCATTAGATTATCTTCCGCAAAAGGGTACATCAACACACATCATACAATGGACCATAAGCCGAATGGCATCATCAAATTGGCCAGCAATTTAAAAAATTTGCCACGCAGCATATCAATGAAAAGAAACCAATTAACATCATCCACCTTCAGAATATAATTCCATGTTATGCGCATTTCATATAGATGGATGGGCCATGCACAACCCCTAGCAATGAACAAATAGTAGCCTTATCATTCATCAGACACATGATGCACAGAACATGCAGCAGATGTTGATAAGAAGTGTCTTTTGCTATATATAAACCTGGTAATAATACTTCCTTGAACATTTGCCAAAGGAATATATTCATCTCCAACTGGTACATCAGGCCAATGAAAGTGTATCCTTCCACCACCACCACCTCCACCACCGCCAGGACTACCATGCCCTCCATTAGTTGATATTATAGAAGACTCACCAAGCACTAGCATGTGAACAAACAAAAGAATGGTTCCACCAGATCCACCACCAGGACCGATGCCTGAAATGAGCCTCCCTTCGTGCTCTCTAGTATCTTTTCCAAAGCTTTCTCCATCAGCTCTAAGTGCACCATTCAAAGTCAAGCTAGACAATGAGTGCTCCAATGAACCCATCGCTGTCAGAAGTCAGGAATATATTTATGAGTAAGCAGCTCAAACCTTAAAAAACACTAAATACAATTACCAAGCCCAAGCTCAAACACAACCAAATTTTAATTCATATCTTACCAATAATGCCACCACCTGCAGTTGCACCAGCCAGACTATTATTTCCACTGCCACTACCAAGTTCGCATGGCATATCCACATCCCCATATGTGGTACCACCCTCAATGAAATTGCTATTAAAGTATCCTTCCCCACCATTCCCCCCATGTCCTCCTCCACCACCAAGACCATTCTCAATATACCTTCCTCTTCCCAGGCCACCAGTACAACCTGCAAATGGTCCAAATAACGATTTTATAAAAAGATTTAACTCAGTACGTTAAGTGATCTATGAAATTCTGCTGGGGGTTATAGCCTCTTAAAACAAACATGGTACCAAGCCCAGATACGCTGATAATTCCTGAATGATGCACATCCACATTTCTAATCCAATGAAGATGCACAACAGAGCCAGTTATGGTTCCTTTAACAATGACTTCTTCAACCCGACAGATCTGGAGCAGCAATCAAAGCCAACAATGGTAAGGAATAACAAGGCCAAACCCTTGACACAAGAATGATCTAGATAAGGGAAAGGATTCAGTTCATGTAAAGGGCCAAGTCTAATGAATACCTGAAGAGTGAAGGCCAATGTTGAGTTAACATTACAGTCCTCAGGGGGGTGAAACAATTCATCTGGGCAATTTTCAAGTTCACAGTACAGCCGCGGTCTCCTAGCATTTTCAGAAATAAATATTATAAGATAGTTTAAGCTTAGGTATTATGCATGAGGTAAGCTCATAATCTTACATATCATCATCATCACCAGCAGCCTCTAAAGGACCTCTTAGAACAGAGCCAGGCCCCACCTTTACATTTCAAGACAAGTTTTTAAGGTATCAGTACCCAAATAAAACCCAGATAGACAGTTTGAAGCTCAGATATCAATTTAAGAACTGAATTATTATTAGTCATAAAAGCCAATCAGGTGTCATTACGCATTGATACAGCAAAGAGAAAGATGAAGAATTATTTCCCAATTGTCTAAATATCCATTAAGAAACAGGAAAACGAGCATAAGAGCTACTTGATGAGCCTTAAACTTACATTGATACCATAAAACAATGACAATATCAGATGTTGTGCTTCAATAAGATTTCCAGGTCCGGTCAAGTTTAAAAATCCTTGTCCATGGACACCTAAATTTGCATTAGAATGAATAACAGATGATTCCTGATCGCACAATATGGGAAGCTTGTCATACAATGATAAATATGGATTATAATTCTGCAATAAATGAGGCAAATGCACATGATAACTACCTTAAGAACTGCTAGATTGCTAGCTTCAAGCAAGGACGTTGCAACAATAGAATCACCATTACCATCAATGAGAATCTTGGAATTCAACATCAAGTGAATCTTGACAGTCATACGCAGAGCACCATATATCTAATTGGAAAAGAGATGAGAAAACAAAATGAAAGTGAAGGCATCGTCATTAATATTTTTGGCAAAACTAATCAGATGTAGAAGCACAATTCAAGCGTGAACATGTCATCATAGAAGATGGAAAAGAACATTATACTTGCCTTGATCATAGAGTCACTCATTAGAAGCTCTTCTGCCATCAACTCAAACTCTGATGAGCCAATATGAGCAAGGCCAAAGCTCAGGACCGCACCATTGGTCATACGTATGAGTCCACCAACCTGTAAATTAGAAAGAAAGTATAAAAAGCTAGGAGATTGAAGGGCCGTAATATTTTGACTACTTTCATGTTTCATACTTTTGTATCTCCCTTGTATTCTCTCTTCCTGAAACCTCTTTTTTTTATTAAAATTAAAATCAAAATATTTGAAGAGGAGCAATAGAGTCAATGTTTCAATCACCTGAATCCGGCTCCAATATAAAGGAAACAGTGCCTTGGCCTGATTCTGGACATAAACATTTGTCCAAAGAGGCAACTTAGGAAATTCCAGCAGAAGTGTGTCGGTCTGTGTAGTTAAATTAAGGTTGCAGATATAAAGACTCCTAGGAACGGCATCATAATATGTCCCTGCAGCACCAGCGTTGCTAGAACATCCAAAACTCATTCCTCCTAAAAAGAATAGAGCAGGCTTCTTTAACATAAATGCACGTATTATTCTTACCATAAACAATTTGTTCCCCGAGCTTAGATAGATATTCATTAAAATACAAAGAATAGAGAGACATAATAAGAATTCCCATTTTCCCCCCGGGGGGGGGGGGGATCACTGTAGCATACCATGCACTAAGAATATTGTATCATCATGTCTACTGAAAACTTTGACCGAAATTCTTCCACCTCCACCGCCAGCAAATCCATTCCCTCCGGTAGCACTGATCCTGCCAGTTCCTGTCCTGCACTTCACAGAAGAGATGATTAATTGCAGACTCTCACATTAGGACAAAATCACATAAAATTATCCAGGGTGCAAGAGAATAATAATGCCTCACAAAAAGTGCAACAAAATGCCATAGATGAGCTTTGACATTGGTGACTTTTGGGTCTATGACATACCTCCTCACCCTTCAAATGCCAGGTGAAGGGTGAAATAATGTACATAAGAGCCACCAGCAGAACTGCAGACCAGCATAATTCGTAGGGAATCTATCATCACAATTATATTTTCCTTACTGGAGAGCTCACAACATGCAAATGCAACCTTTCTTTTTTTTTGGGGGGGGACAGTCTGACAGTCAGAATTTAACAATGGCAAAACATTTAGTCATTACAAATTCTCTCTATATGTATGCTTACGATGAAGGATATAATATCCAGAACCAAAAACCTTGACTAACGCTATCAGTTCATCCTAAACTGCCAATTACAATTGTATTGTATTCTGAACCAAAAGATACCAAAACTTTTCTCTTCTCACACTGCACAACAAAATTTGAGAACCATCTAGAAATGATCATAAGTGAATATGCAAATACACCATTTAAGCAGCAAGGAAGATGAAATTACATTCTATAAGCTTTGATAAAAATGCTGCCGCCAGAACCTCCTCCACCCTTCATACCCCCATCGCCTCCGTTTGCCAAAAGGTCCCCAGAGACTTCTATGGAATCCCAGATTACAAACTTAATTCTCCCACCTCCTTCCCCTCCATATCTCACTTCTTTGCTTGTGGTCCCACCTTTACTTCCATAACTCCACGGCTTATCGAGCGACGACCAGGAGTAGGCATCTCCTCCCCAAACATCACCAGGAAGTTTGGTATTGTCTGTAACACAAGTAGCACCTCTCCCCCCATGCCCTCCACCCGCACCTTGAGTCCCCGACGGCGTCCCACTAGTTTGTGCCGGCGGTTTACCTGCCAACCCGGTCACATTTATTACCGACCCACCAACCAAGCTAGCATTCTGAGACTCCACTAAAACCGTCCCCGCAATGATCGACGAGCCACTGTGTAAACTGAATTCCTTGCTGATGTTAATCAAAACTAAGCAACCTAATACGGGGCAACTCAAACTTACATTAGAAAGTATATGTAAACTTCCCTTTCCTTCTATATAGATATCCCTATCGAAAATCAAACTGGAATTAAGCTGGCAGGAGGTATCCAGAGAACCAATTCCCTTAAGATCCTCTTCGCAAGAAAGAGAGGGAAGGTCAGGCAGGGGCGGAGGTGGAGGAGGCGAAGGAGGAGTATAGTCGCTGTACAAAGAGTCAAAATCCGAGCCAATAATCGAGAAGCCATAGCCGGAAGCAGCAGTGAACCCACAGTATAGTATGAAAATCGAGAATACAATTAAAAGAAAAGAACCAAAACAACAAAGGGCGCGAGCCATTCAAAGGAACCAAACTCATCAGAAGGATGATGGGAGGGTGGTTGTGTGGATCAGAGTGAATTGGACTACAAACTGTAGAGTAGAATTTATGTCAGAATTGGAACCGGAAAGGAAAACGAAGGTTTTGTTGATAACATTAATTACGCTAGAATGTATGCAGAGAAGCTTGGAAAGAGGGATTGGATTCTAGGATTAGGCAGGGAAAAAAAGAAGAGAGAGTTGAGAAAACTTAAGGAAGAAGGGAAGTTTTGGGAAAGTACATATGGCATCAAGCGAAGCGGGAGAGGGAAAAAAAATATAAAGCGACGACGAAGAAGGAAGGTGAGAGGTGAGAAGTGAGAAGGCGATCATGCGCATGGCACGTGGGTCTCTATTCACTTTCAAAAGTCGCGTCTTTTGTCACCGTCAGATGTGGACTGATTGGACCTTAGCGCTCTGTTCAATTTTAAAGTTGCGTAGGCTGGCCCATTTACTTGAGATTTGGCCCAAAAAATAATGTGGAGAACGGAAGAAAACTTCCTTCAAATGTATAAATATTAGTAAGTGCAGTGTAGGAAACTAAAGTTAATGCAGTAAACAATATCTTAAATATGATTATTTTTAATTAGAAAATATATGTGTTTAGTAACAAAAATATTAGTATGAATTCAACCAATGTGATCCAATCTAATGAAAAAATATAATCCCTCACGTAAAAACAAATAAAGATGTGAATATTGTTGGAAGATTTACTTACATTTAATGCTTAATAGTAATCTGAATCGGATTGCTTCTATTAAGAGGATAACTATATCATGTATTTATAAAAAAAAAATTAATTCAAGATTATGAAATGATGTGGTTACTGTGAATTTTTAGAATTAGTTTGGAATTAGAAGATTTTGTAACAAAGTTAAATAAAATTCCCTTAATTTGAATGCAAAAACGAAAGGGCAATGAGAGTTTAACAAGTAAGTAACGACTATAAGTATTATATTATTGAAGATAATATTGTTAGAATATGTTTCAACCAATTTAATTAAAGAGCCCCCATAGCTGAGATCATGATGTCTGAAAATACGAATTGCTTTTGTCCCTTGCATATCATGAAATGCCACATTTAATGTTTTATTTCCTTTTTGCTGGCCGAAGACTATAATTTTGAATAATCCCATATTTGGCACTTGTCTGCATCTGGAATTTTGGACCAATTAACTCAAAACAAGCAAAAGCCGAAGGAAGTGGTGGTGCACACAACAAGGACATTCATTGGAGAATTGAGTGGCTGTGAAACGAATTCGTGTGTTTTTGGGTGCAAAAAAAAAAACACTTTTGGATAACCAAACTATGGTTTCATGCAAAATTTACTTTGTTTATTAATTCTTCAGAATCACTTTTACATAAGTCTAGATAAAAATTTTCTCATCTATTTATCTCAAATTATGTATAAATACGACAAAAATTATAAAAAGCACTTTGAAAATGTAAAGCATGGTTTTGGAGAGTTAGATCTTTTAGCTTTTGGAGGAAATTCAAGGTAATTGATTTTTTTTTAGCCTCCCAATGTAATTGATATTATTGTTAGATAAGTCAACATGATAAATCAAAAATACCATCACTCTCTCTCATTCACCAACATATTATTAACTTATATGTTTTTTTAGGTCAAATGAAGCACTTTTGGGTTTCATAAAGAATTTACCAAGCACTACAAAAATGATTAGAAGCGTGGTTTCATGAGGCATAACCATGGTTTTTGGAGAATGAGATCTTTTAGCTTTTGGAGGAAATTCAAGGTAACTGATTTTTTTTTTTGGCCTCCCAATGTGATTGATATTATCGTTAGATAAGTCAACATAATAAATCAAAAATACCCTCACCATTTCTCATTCTCCAACACATTAACTTATTATCATTTTTAATAATTTACATAT
>QFDD01002156.1:0-24672 GCA_006871305.1 Vachellia collinsii | reverse complement strand
TGAAAAGATTAAGCCATTCAAAGATTTTGACGAAAAGAGGAAGATTGAAACTAGAAAGGCCCAATTTGGGAGGTTCAAAGTTTAATTTATGAAAACCATGTAGGAGAAAAGGGAGTGAATAGGTTTTAAAGCTGAAAAGAGAAAAGATACCAACAGAATACAGTTAATCTATACACTCAAACCCTCAACAGAGGAAGATATACTTTGGCCAAAGTAGAATTAAAGATGCATCCTTTGACTGCCTCGTTCATCTATGCTACATCGCCCATACCTATTGGATCTACACCAGTTGAACAATTAATTTTAAACATAGGAATCCTGTAAAGGTCTAGTTCGTGCCTTGTAGTATTATCTTTTGCCCAAAAAAGAAAACGTATTTGGGATTCTTTCAAATATGGGAAAGAAGGAAAGGAGTGTGTTAGAATGATGCGATGCGATGAGACAGACAGGGTTTAAATAATTGAATAGCTACATCAGTATGACAACCACGTGCAAGATAAGAGATAGGTGGTAGAATAGAGTGTAGCATGCAAGCAAGGTAAATTTAAAACGCCCCCATCCCCCAAAAAATTCATGCAGGGGAGAAAAGGACTGAAGTTGGGGGGGGGGGGGGAGTCAGATGAGGAATGATTGAGATTTCATTATTGAAGGTCAATATGGAATCTTAAAAAAAAAAGAATAAAATCACCGGAAGGTTTTAATAACACGAAACTGTAATAATTTTTCATACTAAAATTTACTATTAATTGTTCACTTACTGTGAACTTTTTTGTAACTTCATTTTTTTAGGTTTATAGTAATTTCTCCCTGAACATTACCCTTGAAGGATTACAGGAATGGGATCCCACTGCTCTCTCGAATGGCCCTTGCCCACCTCACACAGTCACATTACTCACATTTCAGCCACAGGAATAAATTTCAACCGTTGAAGCTGTTGTTTTAAATGAAATCTTGTAGCTCACTTCTCTCCTTTTGTATGATTCCCGAGTTACTGACACCTCCTACACATCACAACTGAATTTATGTGATGTTTTACTGTTTCATGTAGAGGGAGTGGCACTCCCATGCATGTGCCTTCCCTGATGTGATTATTCTGTGTTTTACAACAGTTCCCTATTGACCCCAAAAAAAGAAATGTGTAAAATAAGTAAACACAAACACGCAAACTTGTTCGTGTGTATGTATTAGGAGAACCACATGGACAAGGCTTTACCACCTATCAACACTTGGAGCTAAAATCCTTTATTTGGTAATGGAACCTTCAACGTGGTAGTCTAGTAAGGTTGCTCTAGGTCTCTGCCTCCTTGTAGCTTCTGCCATCAACTTTATTTGTTTAATGCTTCTATTTCATCCTCTTCATAAAAAACATTTGTTTTTTTTGTTTAAGAAAAAAGAAATCACCATTCCAAGATCAAAACTAGCGATTGCAAAAATGCAAGGATCAATATATATAAAAAAGGGAACAGACCAGGTGGGATAGCAGACACAGTCTCCCACATGTGGTGGCATTAGAGTAACAAAAAAGGGGTTGAAGACTTTAACAGAGACGTTACTTTGGTGCCTAGGTTCTATTAAACTAATATTTCTGTAGACAGTTTTCACAAAATTCAAGGAGATCGCGTGGCCTAAGGAGCGAGATCAAACCTCCTCGTTGCCAAACAAGATCCTACATTCGTGTGAAACTGTATTCAAGTGCTCCATTGGAGGACGAGTTCCCTCCCTCAAAAGCATGATTTCAAATACATGAACCCATGTGCATTTTTAGCCAAACAAATGTGAATTCCTCAGTACAAGAACAAGGGACACCCCCCCCCCCCAAAAAAATTCATATATTTGCCTTTTGGTCTTCTTGGCCACCACCCTAACACTCGCTTCTATGCTTGTGAGTATTGTTTTGCACAAAAAGCAATGAATCAATGGGGCTTTAGAGGAGAGTAGAGACATTTGCAGAACCAATGAATTCTTCAAAATCAATTTTTGCCTTGTTTCCAGATCTCTGTGAATGAGTGCATCAGAATAGAAACATCTCCCCTATACTTTGAAAAATGGAAAACCAGAACATAGCCTTGGATATCTGCAATCTCATCACAGGCCAAATTACAAAAAAAAAAAAAAAAATCCACTTTCAAGCACGAAACATTCCCCCAACCAAGCAGACATACCTGAGGCTTTTTAGATATTTACCAGATCATGTAGGGAACACGAACATGAAAAATTTGTTTTTTGTGCGTAAAAGACATGTTAAAATAAGAGTGTAAACAAACAGACCCTCTCTACCCATCCTCTTTATCTTTTACTCTTTCTTTAACTGCTTTCTCATTTAACAAAGACCAAATGGAACATGGGTTACTTACAAGTACTACTGCCTGTGCTTGGGCATTAGATGAAAGCATCTTTTGGTGACCGTGGGTTGGGAGAGACAGAGAGTCCAAGCAGGTTTGGGCGAGTGGTTAGACACTGATCAATACAACCACAGCCTCTAAAACTTGGCTCGGCCTCGGATTTGATTTGAAAGCCCGAGAGAGAGAGTGAGTGACCGAAGCTGGCCTGCCTCAACTTTATTCTCCTACTAATTCCATACTTAATTCTCGATCTCGACTCTGAACGAGGTTTTGGAAAACTCCCCCCCCCCCCCACACACACTCTTTATGTAGTCCGTCCACATTGTCTTCTTCTACCCTCTCAGTTCCATAAGTTCAACATTGTCTCCCCATTTGCTTCTTCCCTTCCAATTTACTTTCTTTCCTCTTGTTTTGTTGTTCTCTAGAGACAGAAACAAAGGAGTGGAAGTGAAACGACGACCTAATACGTGTTTTGATTTGTAACTGTATTCGGAACCACATTGTTTCATTCTGTTCCTTAAATTGTTTTCCCCACATTACTTGAGAAACAGAGGTTTGCCCCGTTTTTGTGTCTCCCTATGGTCGCTTGCCAAACTTTCAGGCCTCAGCACATTGTTTTGATAATCTAAGTCTTTGTTTTTCTCCCCTCTGCTTCAAATTGTTTGAATTGATAAATGATCAGAACCAGGGATTGAACAGGAGGTCGTATTTCAAGGATACTGGTTCAGAACTGAAGTTTAATACAGTCGTTTACTCTCCTGCTCCATTTTTCATCCTATGAATCCTCTTTAAGCCAAGACGCCAGAGATTAAGCATAGTAAACTGTCAAGGAATACGTATACTTATCGTTATTGAATTAGAAATAGCTATATGAAGTTGTCTTAACAATGAGAGATGAGAACTCAAAGAAAAGCAAGGTTTGGGAAACTCCAGCTCTCCTATAAAATCTGTTTCATTTATATTCTTAGATCAATGGCTGACTCTTTTTGTTCTTCGTGAAGTTTTCGTGGCCTAAAACATTGGTCAAGAAGTGGTTCAATATCAAGAGCAAAGGCGAAGACTTTCAGGCAGACGATGTCCTTTGCGGAGGTGATTGGTTGATTCCCCCATGATTTGAATGTAGTTTAGGGCTCCTTGATTTGGAATGTTAGCTTCTGTGCGTCAAAGAAAAACGAGATTTGTCTTGCCTCTTGTAAACTGAATTTTCCATATATTCTTCAGAACCTGGAACCCACTTGCATCATTGTTCTGCAGCTATATAGAACGTAATGTCTGGTTTTAATCGGGCCTGTTCTTTTCAGCTTGAGATCTGATCTATATTGTTATATTTGTTCAATAGTTTCCCATGAATGCGATAGTTTTTGTTGCCTTTCAACGAGTGGGATGATAAAGAAAGAACACGGCTTTATATGGTTTTTTCTTTTTCAGGTGTTCATGAAGAGTGGAGGAGCAACTATCCAGAGAGGGAGGCATGCTCTATCAAGAGAAGCAAAACAGGTTCAACATCAGACACCTTGGCGTGTGTTATTGCTTAGGACCACGCCATTCTTAAAACCCACAAACATAAAGATGAAAACAAACTCATTAGGCACTTGTTTTGTAGTTCCCTTGCTCTTGTTTATTTCTCCGGCTAATTTCTCTGAAACGAGTAGTCTTCTTGATGCATAGGGAGATCAAGCAGCAGGAGGCACTCAAACAAATTGCGGCGGGGTAAGGTTGACTTTGATGCTTCTCAGGTTAAAGATGTGCATAATTATAGGTACGCTTCATGTTCCAATTTATTGCACTAATTCACTGTCTTCATTATTAATATGAATAGGAAATTTAAAAAAAAATCTGTATTCTCATGTATTCTGGATGCAGGATCTTCGTTGCTACTTGGAATGTGGCTGGAAAATCTCCCCCAAGCTATTTGAATCTTGAAGATTGGCTCCACACCTCTCCACCTGCTGATATCTATGTCCTTGGGTAAATTACTGATCGTGTAATGTGTTCTCCCTTCAGTTACGTGAACGATCAAGACTTAGATTTTTTTCCCGATGTAGGTTTCAAGAAATTGTACCTCTTAATGCTGGTAATGTATTGGGCACTGAAGACAATGGCCCTGCTAAAAAATGGCTAGCTCTCATTCGGAAAACTCTGAACAGCCTTCCTGAAACGAGTGGGGGATTCCACACTCCATCACCGGTCCCTGACCCACTCGTAGAGTTAGATGCTGATTTTGAGGGATCAAAGGGGAAGAAGGAAACCTCTTTCTTCCACCGGAGATCCTTCCAATCCTTAAGTCGTAGTATGAGAATGTACAACGACATGTCCCTGTCACAGCTCGATCGCCGCCTCAGTGTCTGTGATAGAATGATCTTTGGTCATAGGAGTAGTGACTATGATCACAATTATAGATGGTGTTCCTCAGATGATGAAAATGGACCTGGGGATTCCCCAGTTATAACCCAATATTCACCAATGTCATACAGTTCTTCCTTCTCTGTAGAGGACAAAGATAGATCAACAGGGCACTCAAGATACTGTTTGGTTGCCAGCAAGCAAATGGTTGGGATATTTTTGACAGTTTGGGTGAAAAGTGATATCAGAGATGAAGTTCACAACATGAAAGTGTCTTGTGTTGGCAGAGGATTGATGGGCTATCTTGGAAACAAGGTACAGCATTGCATCTTATAATGTATATTTTTTCCATGGTATAGTTTATAATGAGGCAAACAAGGAGAAAAAAATTGTGATCTCTTCGTTTTTTTCAGGGTTCTATCTCGATTAGCATGTCTTTGCACCGAACAAGCTTTTGCTTCATCTGTAGTCATTTGACCTCTGGACAAAAAGATGGCGATGAGCTAAGGAGAAATTCAGATGTCTTTGAGATTCTTAGAAAGACAAGGTTTCCCCGGGTTCATGGCATGAGTGATGATAATTCTCCTCAGACAATTCTGGAACATGAGTAAACCCTCATCTCCATTTTCAAATCCTTAACTTATATGTGGTACTTGAAACATTTGAACCTCAATAAAATTGACTCATTTTTTTGGTTTAATTGGTGTAGTCGAATAATTTGGCTCGGGGATTTAAATTATCGGATAGCACTTTCTTACCGCACAGCAAAAGTCCTTGTTGAGATGCGAAATTGGAAAGCGTTGTTAGAGAATGACCAGGCATGATACTTTTGTTATTCCCCTCCAGCTAATTCTTATTTCAAAGCTTTGTTTCTTTTCTCAGCTAATTTCTAATATCACCCTGACAATTTTATACCTCTTGCTTTCAGTTGCGTATAGAGCAGAGATATGGCCGTGTGTTTGAAGGATGGAATGAAGGGAAGATATATTTTCCTCCCACCTACAAGTATTCTAATAATTCAGACAGATATGCGGGTGATGAAAGACACTCTAAACAAAAGCGAAGAACCCCAGCTTGGTACTCTTCTTTTCTGGGAAAACCAAAATCTCCATCTTTCATGCACCAGTAATAGAGCAAAAATATGAAACTACGTGCCAAAGTCAAAGTTTATGTCCTGGATTTTTTAAACTACATCGTTCTACATGTAAAGCTAATCCATGTATTTGTTAATACAGGTGTGATCGTATACTGTGGTATGGAAGAGGCCTCCGCCAATTATCCTATGTTCGTGGAGAGTCAAGATTCTCTGATCATAGACCAGTGTATAGCATATTCCTGGCAGAAGTCGAGTCTATTAACCGAAGCAGGATCAAAAAGAGCACCAGTTGCTCTAGTGCCAAGATTGAAGTAGAAGAGTTGTTGCCACATTCACATTCGTACAGCTACACTGGTTTGACTTTCTAATGATGAAAGTCTATAACTCTTCCGTCGTGAGATCAATCTGACTACTTGAGGCAACTGAGGCATCAAACTGCAACATGCTAGGTAAAAACTCAATGAAGATATTGCAATATGATATCTTTCTATCTAGCTTATATGTCGTTTAAACACATCTGATGGATTAAGCCAATGGACTAATTAAGTATACTTAGTGATACATTTTTTGGGGCCAGTTGAATCCTCGATCCGGACAAGTTAGTAGATTATGTACTTCAAATGACTTAAGCATGTCTGAGCGTTAATCTTGGCTTGGTCCCGTTGTTGCAGATGGACACTGCTGCAAGGAATGGTGATGGAGACATTAACTTATCCATTCCTAAACAAGGTTATTCTTTGTCTTGTTTCCTATTTCCAAAGCTTATCTGTAATTTTTGTTTCTAAGTTTTCTGATCCCTCTCCATGCCCATTTGTCACATCTTGCATTCTGCAGACTGGTTGTGTCCAACAACCTCTGGCTCCACATGTTTTTTGCGGCTCCAAGTCTCTAACTTTATGCACGCTCAAGTCCTATCGTCTTTTTCCCCCTTGTTCTGGCTCATAAAACCAAAAGCATCTCATGAAGTTGGCAATGTGATTGGCTTTGAGTTGTGGTTCAACCTATCGGAGAATATCTTGAGTTCTTAACCCATGGACTGTGAATAGGAAATACTTTTACTCGGTGACCATGAAGCCTCGAGAGTCTGTTACTGTTACTATTCGGTGGATTATTGCTGAGCGTGTGGCAGAGACATTAAAGAATTAAGATGTGATGGGGACGCTCATTGCTTGTGCTAGAAAAGAGAAGAAGCTTCTGTTGTTGCTGGTGGCAGTTTCCATTGATTATTGAGAAGTAGTAATAATAAAGCTAAAGGGCAAAATGTAATCTTTAAACTATGTTTGTTGTTCTTTTTCTTTCCCCTGAATGAGAAGGGAGTTAGCTGTGTGAGAGGGAAAGAGAAACATCATAAGCAGCCTTAATGGCTTTTCATCATCAAATTTTAAATTTTGACATTCTTTTCTGTTTTTTTTTTTTTTTTGCTTTCATTCTCGTGAACGAACAAAGGAATGTCTTTTCCAGAGTCAAAGTTGAGTAGTTAGCTATCATCACACTGTTTAAGGATGCAAGGAATGATGGGAATGTCCAAGATGCTGGATGTTGACAAAAGCTCGAGGCTTAATAAAGAAGCCAATTATTGTTTTAAGAAAAGGACGTTCCCTTGGGCAATTCATTCATTGACCAGCTTTGATACAACTTTTTAGTTTTAAGGTAATTTTGACTGTTTCATAGTACATTTATATTCCAAAAATATGCTAATTTAAAATTTTGTTAATGAGGGTCAAGAGAACATTTTATATTTAGAGAAGGAAAAGTAAAAATTAGGACTATGAAACACCCTGGATGCAACCTGACTGCAAATATTCAGTAATTATTTAATGGACGAAATGAGTGGCAATAAATTAAATTTGGACCCCTCTGATTCAAACGAGGACTAGCTAGTGCCCTGTTGATACTAAATCAAAACGTACAAACCCTTTACAGTTGTCATTGTGTCCTATAATATACTAAAATATGCAAAATTACTCGTACTCTTGTGCGTTCTGAATATATATAAATATATATATATATATATTTCCTTCAGTCATATGTATATAAAAATTACCTTGAAAAAATTGATGGTACTTTTCATTTTATATATAAAATAAACTATTAGTTATTTTTTAATTTTATCTCTTTTTTTCCAAGAGTATCAGGAGTTGCATATGATGGACATGGTTGCTTTAAAAGTTAATTTATTTACTATTTAATAAGGTTAAATTGAAAATTTTATTTTTCTATATAATATCAATTATTTAAGTACTTATTGGTTCCCACTTATTATGAATAGAATGTCTTGTTGGGGAATATATAATAATGAATATTAGGGTGATTTTTCATTGGGTTACAATATTAGGATGAATTTTGTATATTGTTTAAAATTAAAGAAGTGGGCCAATCCAAAATATTGTAATTTAAGTACTTCCAAAGTATTTTGTTATTCTCTGAATATAAAAGCTACTAGATTAAGGTATATAAAAAAATTATTTAAAATATTTATTTATTGATTATATATTTATATATCAATACATAAATCAAATAAATTAATTTAAAAAATAATAAATATAAGTATTTTAATTTTCAAAGATGAGAGGGGGGGGGCATGGGAGTTTAATGGTTGTCCGTGCCTAGCCTTCCTCCCTCCGATCATCCACCTCCCATTCTACTGCACGTGAATCATACTCCCCACACTCTTTGAGGCGAGTGCAACACACGGACTTTTAATCGCGTGGGGGTTTTTCCTCTTTGAACCTAATGCCCTGGCCATGGTGGTCACCTAGGCTCGTAGGCCTCACCATTTATTAGGGAATAGGACTATTTCCTTCGCAAACTCATCTACACTTGAAAATGATGGAATCAGATTTTAAACTTTACCATTTATAAAAATGCAATAAATTATTTTCTAAAAACATCTGAAATTTCTTACAAGAGTCAAACGCAGCCGATGACAAAGATTTTTAGAGCATATTTGGGAAACTATTTTAAAATTATTTTTACATAAATCGAGATAAAACTCCTCTCACATACTTATCTCAAATTATATAAAATCTCAAAAAATTGTTCCCAAACATAGTCCTAATCTATGCAACTCTTCCACGATTATATGCAATCTATATTTAATTATGTAAGAAATAGAGTATGTTTGCACCCGGTGAACTGTACTTGGCAATAGATGAGATACACCTTTTCAGAAGCATAAGGTTTTATATTCTTGCTGACAATAAATTTGCGATTCTTTTCTAAATATATGTAATCTTATATTGAAATTAGAGATCATCTTATTTAAAATACTATCAAATATTGAATATAAACACCTACTTTACCAAACCATTAGACTCAATCTCCGTTTGGTATGTCTCTGATATTTTTATCCCGAAAGAAGTTTATAAATTATACAGTCCAGACTCCGGACAAATTAAATAGAAAGAGTGCGTTTGAAGACAGAGTAAGGTTGAATTATATATATTTTTTTTAAAAAAATAACCAGAAACGAAAGGCTGTGAGGGGGGATTCAACTGGACTGGCCTGCTTGATGACAATTGAATTGAAATAAAAAAAAATGACAAAGTTTTGAAGAGATTCTCTGCTGCAATTTTCTTTTCTGTTTCCACTTTCTTAGTCCACCAAAAGAGGGAACAAACTTTCCTTTTATCAACTGAACAAAATTGAAAACTCTCAATATTTAATTGATGAAATAAGAAAGAAAAGGGAGGGATCTGTCCATTGTCAGTGTCACTGTTGGATGTTAAATTAAAAGTTTGTGTTCTCACTTTGAAACTGTCACACCAAACAAACAAACAAAAACCCAATAGACTCCTCAAAGTTAAATCAATAGAAAATCGCACTCGGCTTTATATCATCTATCCATGGATGTTTATTAGTGTTAGCATTGATCAGTCTCATTATATTTTGTGTTTTATTTGCAGTTGAATTGGTGGGGATGGAGAAAAATTCATGAATGGATTGCGGGGGAGATGAATGAGATAAGATGTGTGGATGGCCCATGTGATGCATAGTATATGAATATACATGTATGTATATACAAGGGAGGGTGTCAGTTTGCTGCTTTTCAGGGAACAAAGCATCAGTTTTGTGCCCATTAAAAATGATAAAAAGGCCGATGTTGACATCAAGCCCTAGACACAAGGGTTGAGTTCAATGATTTGCACTGTGCAGAAGACAAATAAAATAATAACAAGAGGCTCTAATAGAGCTTTCACTCCTGTGACTTGCATCAAGCTCTCTCTTTTCTTAATACATATACCAGTAATCCAGCTCAGAGCCTTTATTAGGTAATTAGCAACTAACTTTAAAGCTATAGCTTGGGATGAGGACCAGATCTCAGTTTCAAGGTTAAAAAAAGGAGATTGAGCATTGAACCAGTCGAGACAGTGGGTCAAGGGTTTATGGATCAGATCGGGGTTAAACCGAGGAACAGATCATCCATATTAAAATAATGACATTTAATTGACGATATTAAAATATAATACTTTTAATAATGTTTAATTTCAAAATATTCATCTTTATCAATTAAAATCTTTTAGTCACTGTAATTAATAATCATTCATAATAAAAAACATCATTAAAATTCATTCATCAACCATAAAATGTTAAGAATCAATCATAAAAAAAACTATGTTTGGAGTAAAAAGAAAGGAAGAAATACCATCTAACTCTTCCCTTTGTTACTAAATATTAATAAAAACAGTAAAAAAAAAAAGAGAAATTGCATTAAGGTCCCACAAAAAAAATTAATATCAAAAAGGTTTCAAAAGTTGCTACTGATGATTTATTCACTTGTTAATGATACTCTTTTACTTGTTATTAAAATCATGTTTGGGAACAGTTTCTAGAAGCATTTTCACGTAGGTCGAGATAAAACTTCTCTAACATGCTTACCTCGGATTGTGTACAATCACTTTTAAAAAACTATTCCCAAACATGCTCTAAAAACCTTTTGAGACCTTTCTAATATTAATTTTTTTGCGTGGGACGTTAACGTAATTTAAAAAAAAAAAAGCAAAGGAAGCATATAATTTTTTTTTAAAAAAAAAAAGCTAAGGAAGGCTATAAAATTATTTTTTTAAAAAAAAAATACGACCCTTTGAACCCGATTTTTTACCGATTGATCCAGGTCAATTCGGATCTCCGATCTAACATTAAACCGAACCATGGATGGGTTCATCGGCCGATCCGGTCCAGTTTTTTTTATCCTTCCTCAGTTTAGCTTTTTATTAAGTGAGTAAGTGTTCATTCCTCAATGTGCATAAAACTTCACAAATTTTATTTGTTGTTTTCACAAACAATGAGTACTGCTAGTTTGCGACACCACGACTGATCATCCAAATTGGTTAAACTTGTGGATTCTCCTAAAACTTTTGTTATAAAAAAGAACAGGGCGATTAAAGCCGTGGAGGGCCAAATCAACACCTTTAATAAGCGGAAAAAAAGAAGACAGACTTTGAAGTCTCATTATCTCAGAACTTTGACCTTTCTAAAATTTGAACTTTGACAGTGCAATTATTACCAAACCTAATTTTCTCTAGCGCGAGTTTTGCCTTTGAATGTAACAGTAAAGTTGAGGAGTATGTGTATAATGCATGGCACAAGGGCGAGAAGAGATGGACGTGTTTAGTTTAGTGGAAGAAACAAGGTACTTTTGAAGGACAGAAACAGGAGATTAAGCAGAAATATGAAAGAAGAAGGCAAAAGGGAGGGGGGTAAAGCAAAAGAAAAGGGAAGCAGAGTGATCGAGTGACTGGGATTCAGCCCTTTTGTTGTTTTATTACTTTCAACTCTTGTATTCCTGCCAAGCAGTAGGGTACAGCATCAGAAGCAGTTCATAGTTATAGAAAAGGCATTAATTCCAAGGACACCAGTAGATTCATATACGCAAGGCATCAAACACCAGAACAAGTTGATAGGTATTCAACTATTCCTTAAGCTGCTACCATGTGAGTTCTCTGTGTTTCTGATATATTCTCCAAATATGATTCCCTCCTTTTTGTCCATCATCTCACACTACACTAATGCTAATTTCCATACCAATTCGCCAATATATAACATGCCTCCCCCACCATTGGACCACCTGGCCCTAAAGCTTACTACTATCCCTTCTTCTTTCCCTTTTCTTTTTCCTGCTTCAAATTCAGAAAGAAAAACATTATTCTTCTTGTAGCTTTCAATTTTTTTGGCTCCTTTCTTCTTGCCCGTGATTCTGTTGCAGTAATGAGGCATCCCATCTTCCGCAGATATGTGCTGTAGCCGTACTGGCCGGGACCTCTTAAGACTCAGACAACACCGAACCGGCCACCTTCCACTTGTCAATCACTGGTATTTTGTAATTATTCATGAAAATTTATTGAGACTGGAGGACATTTATACGTACATAAGCATAGTGACTTTTACTTTAAAAAAAAAAAAGTTGGTTGTTCAATTCTTAGGTAAAGGCTAATTTCAAGTCATTGACGTCCAAAAAATTTAGTAAATAATACTTAGACTGAGATCGAGACATTCCATTCCCACTTAGCTGGATGGGTGTAACACTGTAACTTCAACGTGGTAGGCACCATCCAATTTGTAGCACGTGAACGCACGTGAAGTCATGGAGGGGAGGAAGAAATGGACTCTGGGAATCTTAAATCGTCAATATGTCAAACTACTTAATTTGAAGGAAATAGGATCTATATATGACTTTGTGGATTCACTGTTTATTTCTCACTTTTCTAAGTTATTAGTTACTTAAGTTAAAATTAGGTGCATTGCATGGATAAACCACTTATTAAAATGCTCGCTCAATCCAATAATACATTGAGCATATGTGTGCATTAATTGGAGTGGGCCACTTTATCGTAACCAAATGGAAAAGTACTAGCTTTCCAGGCAGACTCAATTTGAAAATTGCCTGGGTGTGTATGAGTTGAAAGCTATGTGACGAGTGGGGCACCGAAATCGTTATAGGAATAACATACTTAGCATCATCATTATTCCAACCATAATGCTATATACGTACATCATATATACATCAGTGAATAATTCTGACACAGAGAAATTAAATGATAGCATCAGCTCTCTAATATGTAACTATCAAAACATGCTGGAAATTAGAATGTCATAATGAAGTATGACGGCATTTGATAATAATAATGCAGCGAGAGGAAGGGAAGGCACTATCCGAGTTGAAAGCAGAAGGGAGGGTGGTGATCAATGAAACGAATTGATGATGATGGTGATGCTTAAGAGTACAGGGCAGAGAGAAAGAGAGAGGGATCTGACAATATTGACGCACGCATGCATGAAAGTAGCACAAAGGGGTGATGATGAAAGGTCCAATGGCAGAGAGAGAGGGAGGGCCTTGGAAGGCGTCGATGAATAAGCTCTGAGCACTCAATCATCTCTTCTGGAACACAACAAAAGCACCATCAGAAGCGTATGGATATTCATGGTCATCACTTTCCTTCATATGAAACCCTAGCTCCCTCCTTTCTCTCAGATTCCTTTAATTTGTTGGAATTTCATCAGTACAAGTTAAACATGACATAGCCTTTCCTTTTTTCTGTCCTGAGACTACAAATTGGCCACGATGTTCAGCAGCACGCAGTGTTAAGCATGCATGTATATATCAGCAAGAGAATAATATCAAAAAGATGGGTGTATAGATAGCCATATGGGGGGGGGGGCGTCAGACTCAGTCGTCATGTATAATTGCCATTAACGGGAAAATGATGGAGAGTTGGGGTAAAACGAATTGTGGGATTAACCAGATTCAATGTCAAGTTTTATGTCACATTTAAGTGGGTCAGTACCCAAATCTGTGAAACCTGTGCTGCTGGTTTTTTGTTGTTGCTTGTTGAACAAGAAGAAGGTGTCAGTGAATATATAATAGCTGACATCAGAGTCACAAGGCTTTGGGTTTGAGTTATGTCACAGTGGTTTAGTACTTTAGTCAACATATATTCACTTCTTTCCTACTCACAGTCACCTGTCTACTCGCTCGCTTTTGCCCATTTATACTCCCAATATAAATTATATAGTAGTGTTTTAAAACAGAAAAAGTTGAGGATTATTGTTATTAGATGCTAAAAATATAGAAAAAGTGGGTTGGACCAAAAAAGGCAGCCCAGATAAAAAACGAGATAATTTCGGCCTCCTCCCACATAGTAAAACTGGCTTCTTTTTTCTTCTTGTTGTTTTTTTTTAATTTTATCTGGTTTTAAAATATGATAAATAGCCACTAAAAGTTATACTAGTGTATATTACATTTAGATTTTGAATAGTCAGTATTGCTTCAAATCATTTGGAAGTCCCACTTGACGTTTCTGATTTTGAATTAGTCAGCAATTCAGTATTGCTTCAAATCATTTGGAACTCCCCCTTGACGTTTCTCCTCTATCTAAAACCTTTACACTAAACACTCCTATTGTTTTTGACAGTATACAACATGCCTTGTTCTCAATCCCAACACATGAATATTTATAATATTGACACAAATATATGTTTAAGTGGTTTTACATAATATAATATGATGTAAATATGCCAGAAGAGTTTTGCTTTGACTTGCACAAAAATACCTTTTTAATTGAATTATGGTATAACCAGCCCTCTAGAATTAGTTGCTCCTTCTAGTTCTACTTATGCTGAATAGACCATCAAAATAATGTTTAAGTAGTGTATCATAGATGATGGAGATGAATGAAACACATTATGCTTGTGGTTATGGATTTGTTTCTCAAATGTATTTCTTTCTTCAAATTTAATTATGCTGTGTGGGAAGAATTGACATTGGATGGAAATATCGTTGAGAAAATCTCAACCCGTTCAAAAACATGAGATGCCCAGTTAGGCCCATTCTTCTGGGCCAGCCCATTGAGATCTAGGTGACCAACATTCCCAACTGAAAACAGATAATTGGATGTGTTTGGGAATCATTTTGGAGTGTGTAAAATGCACTCCCAAAAACACAAAAAAAAAAAAACTCAAAAATGCATTTTCCAAAAGCAGCTACATGTTTAGAAGGGATGGAAACCAAAATGCATTGTGGAGGTAGAATGCATTTTGGTAAGAATGAGAAAAAAGTTTTTTCTGCGCAGATGATATTCGAAGTCAAGACCTAAAAGATTTTAAATTGTAACGTAAACATAAAAATTCCAAATAATTATTTGAACCATTCTAACTACTTCTTTTATCATTTTTATTTTTATTTTTCTAATTTTATCACACTATATATATAATAAAATATATATTATTTAATGAGATTATTTTTTTTAAGTTACTTTCCATTAAAAATTACTTCTCTTGATGGTTATCCAAACAAATTCAAATGTTTGTAGCAATTATTCAATTTCAACTATACGATTAACAACAAAGTGCGCCTTCTTGCGCGCACTTTGGAATTTAATGATGCATTCTTGGAGTTGTAACTTCTATTTATTTCAGGAGATTGAAATCATCTTGCTAAAGTATCGAAATCAGACTCAAGGACGGTGTATCAAAATTTGCTAAAAGAGTGTTTTAGGCATGATTGTACGGTTTTAATCTGCATGAGTAAATTAAACTATATAATGATTTGAGATATTTGATTTATAGTAATTTGCGTGTTTTATTATTATATAACATACTTGGTGGGCACAACAGAGAGCAATGTGGCTAGTAGGGATATCCCTTTTTATTTCATGTCCGATGTACATTAGGATATAGGGCCCCCGTTTGCATGTACGTACCTACGACCACAAACACACGACGACATGGATCAACAAAAGCAAAAGCTAAGTCTGAACCATCTTCCGCTAGCTTCTTGCTTGTTCCTCTTACGCGTCTGCACGACCAGGAAGCTCCTCCTCCTCCAAATTCGGAGGCCCGGGGAAAAAGAAATCCTCTTGTCTGCTGAATATGGCGTCCACCTTCTCCGCTGGCCAGTTAAACGCCAGCTCCTTCGCTTTCTTGTCCATCGCTCTCACTATGTTCCTCTTACCTGTTTCATTATTCATCCATATCCACCATATTCATAACTCTAACAACAGCTAGCATAACACAGTAACACACACACACACACCTGCAAGAGTTAGCTTCATGTTCCCTCGTGCATACACCTCAAAGCAAAGTATTTGAAGGTTGCTTTCCCTGGAAGCCATGGTCACCCAGGGATGCCCTGCAGGGACAACGAACACCACACCTGGCCTTAACTCACCACTCACCCTCTGGTACCTTGGGCTGCTCTTCCTCATCTGCTGTTCTCCTGACATATGTGGAGTCACCATCTCAAATTTTCCTTCGCCTTTCGTTACTATACCTATCTTCATTGCCTTCGTGTTGTACATAGGAGCCGACATAGATCCCTGCCAATTTTATCAGAAGCCCAAAACACGTCATGACGTTCGGACCAGAAAGTATTTGCACACACACACACACAATGTGGTGTTTGAGGCGATGATATTAAGGTTAGTTGTGGATACGTTGGTGATGTCGGCGAAGGAGATCATGAGATTGAGGTCATCAAGGATGCCCCGGTCGTCGGGACCATCTTCATAGAGACGACCGTAGTCATTGGAAAAAGAGGGCCTGTCTTTGTTCCGGAAGAGATTGAATGGGCCCCTCCCTTGCCCGCCGAAGGGCCACAGGCTAGGAATTTCCCAGCCTTTGCCCAGTGACTTCACTTGCTCTTGAGATATTCTGAAAATGCTTCCCTTCTTTTGTCTTCCGAACATCATCTCCAGGTTCCCTTTATGCCCCTGATTTATGTTTTTTTTTTTATACCAAAACAGCAGAAGAAAAACCATTATGATTCATGAATAAGCATTTGTGCTATGAAGAAACAAAAACAAGATTCGTATCATACACATGTATTTCAGGATTTACCTTTAATGAAGCTTCGAGTACGTCCCAGCTGAATCCTCTCAGAACTGATTCTTGTTCTTGCCCACCAGGCCCATAAAATGTCTACAAACACATCGTTGTTGCTTTAGGATCAACATACATATATGATAGCTCGTGTATTTTTGTATGCCTTTTTAGAAACTACATAACATTTATCGTCTATGATAGTTCAATGTTCATGGATAAGCACGTTTATTCCCTCTGGCTTGACCACCTTTAATTGTGTTTCGCGTCAATATCATCACTATTATTATATATAAAATGAAGCCGCACGTAGTCATGAGCAAACCTCAGATGAAACTGGGGATTGCCCACAATCAGCCAATTACTCATATTGAAACTAGAGAAGGGAAATGAAAATAACCTCAAAATGTCCGGGGATGGAGACAGTGATATGGAGTTTCGCAAGAAGGAGCTTCTCATTCTCATCTCTGTTGACAATGTAAAAGGGAGTGCCCGATGGTACCCTCATGACGTACCCTGGTTCCAGGTTGAATTTTTCCGTTTTGTCACCCTTCACCAACCCGATCATAGCTCGCCCTGTAAATCCAACACCAAAAATTATATCAAAATATTAGAATGACTCGTACACAAAGTTTGATGAGCCGAAAGAGAATTTAAAAACTTATTCTGTACCTTTGACGGTGAAGATAATGAGCTCAGAATCGAAGTGATGTGGAGTTACAAAACTATGTTGTCGAGCTTCTAAAACAGCCAAACGAAAATTCTCAATTCCCCGAAGAAGCTTATTCTTTTCTGTAAACTTCTGGAGAACCCGAACTCTGCCATCCTCTGTCTCCACTCTCGTCTCAAACTGTTCATCGCAGAAAACAAACCGATTTCCCTCTCGCTCCTCCTCATACCCTTGTCCTTCGTCCTCCTTTCCTTCCATCTCATGCTCTTTCCTTTTCCGGACTTGCTCTTCTATCTCTCTCTCTCGCTCCTTCTTCTTCTGATGATACCGATCACATTTTACCAAACACTTCCGCTTGTCACTCTCGCTATACTGTTGCTGCTGCCTGCACTGGTGTTTGCATGTTTTGAGCTCAGGGTCTACCTCTGTTTCTTGTGAGGACAGTGCCAAACATGCAGATAAGGCTATGAGGGAGAGCAACAAGAGAATTAGAGGGAGCTTGGTGTTCATTGCCATTCTGTTGAAGAAAACTAAACGGCCAAGTTCTGAGTACAAGCTGGCTTTGATGCATAAGAGTGAGTGCGTGGATTTATAGGGAGAGAAATGGTACGAGAATGATAGAGGAATGGATGACATGCACGAGGACAAGTGTCAGGTAACGTGTCCCGACATTAGCAAATGCATCAAAATATCAATTGATGTGTAGTGTATATAGAGTCTATCTCCCATGGATGCGAGAGTCTCGATTGCTCTGGACAATATCTCTGCGGTTCATATATGTCAACGCCATGAGGCTCAAGTTTGCATGGGAATTTAAAGTTTGTATCGAATGACTTGGGTGTTTTGTCAGTAACAATTTGAGTCAACGTTCAAAAAATAAACTCGAGTCATAAGCCGTCGCACATGATTTTTGAATAATAAACTTCACATAATTTTATATTATGCTCACTCTAAGAGTGTATTTGAATTATATTTTGAGTAGAACAGATTTTGTAAGAAAAAATGTGTTTTTAGTATAATGAAGTTTGTGGAAGAAAGGTAATTATTGGAAGCTGTTCGCTCTAGCTTATACCTAAATTATGGGTTTTTTTGGGCAAAAATATATTGTAGAAAAATGAGTTTTTAAATAGCTTGTATCAAAACCATGATTTTGATGACAAAATTGATTGTAAAAAATTATTGTTTGTTTTTTTCCCTTTTCAAAAGCATGGTTTTTTCTTTGATTTTGGGGCATCGAAATGCACAGTAAAGCATGGATCTAGATTCCCTGCGTAGCTCAAGTTCATCCACCGGGATGACTCGCTCTGTTTCCCTGCATTTTCTTTTTCAAAGAATAATTTACCAGCTATAAAATGAAATATTATCCAATGTTCCTGAAGGGAAAAGATTACGAAATACCATGCTTGAAAGAGATATAATCATTTAGTTAGACAAACAGTAGCCAACCGAGAAAAAGGAAAGAGACTCAAATCATATCCTGTTTATCCTAAGGTCTTCTCTAGACTCTAACGCAACATTCATCACAGTACATCTGGGGCCAGCAGTAACAATGAAATACAATTGGTTAGATGCTCAAGCTGGATGGTCCCCCTTTTTTCTTCTTTGAGAAATGTGTGGAGATGGATCTTCGAGAGCTCCTTAACAAGTCTGGTGTTCCTGATAATGAATAGATGACATCGAAGGTTCAAACAAAAGACTGGGTAGGAGCCAAGGCTGGCATAAGCATTCACGATTGACGATTGCATTCTAAGTGCATAGACTCCTCTTCAATGACACTTCAAATTGGATTCCATCTACAAGTGTCCCAGCCCAGATCATGCAGATGCAGCAAAGAATAAGGAAAGCACATTCTCAGCCTTAAAAGATCCCTTAAACAGAAAAGCGGGTTAAGTTCCACAAGATATGTACGGACTGACAGGGTTGAAGTGCTTCTTCTCTTCAAGATCTCGGGACAGAAGGATTATGGAGTAAGGACCTTCTTCAAAGATATCTGATTCCAACCTAGCAAGGCTTCCTGCATTAGCGGGACAAGTGGGTTATTATCTTGTTATCCTGCAGGCACAGAGACGAGTCTTGTGTACGAATGCATGCATGTGATACCCTGTCAATGGATCAAGAATCAGCATGTTTTAGGCTTCAACTGAAAAGATCCCCTGTTCCGGGCCTCGTCCCCGCTTTCTGTTACACCTACAAAAAAGAGGCAAAGCAAAAGGGCTATCATGCAAATTTTACTCGACTACAATACCCTGTTTGCCTTTTAATTGAAATTGTAACACCAAAGAACCAGATAATGGAAGAATAAATACATACACTCATCAAACAAGAAAAATTATGACATATCAGTCTAGCGGATTAATTTAATATTACAAAATATCCGAGTATTCAAAAGTCTCCAAGAATCCTACAAAACAGCACAGAAGCACACCATAGGATCACTGCACCGATGGGATCATTAGTTTACAAGGCTTCAAAACATCACAATAATCAAGATTCACATACCACCTTAAATCAACTAGCCAACCCACCTGATGATTCCTCCAAAAACAATTTATGAGGCTACTGTCTTATCTAATATATATAAACCAATTGTCACATTTTACAGAAGTTCAATTTCCCAAGAAGCTAGAAACTAAGGTAAATGCATGTAAAACAAGGTGGGCGGCTAGATCAGTTGTGTCCCTTTTCCAGTTGGTCAGAGAAAGGACATATCACCAATTCACATATCCCAATTCACTACAAGACACGCCAGGCCACCATAATTAGCTAGTAGGCAGTCACTAACTTAGAGAGAACACAGTATTAAGGAATAAAAACCACAACTAACAAGTGCTGAATTTAGACCTGAGCAGCCATGAATATGGAATAAATACAGCTAAAATAGTTCTATCCATATTTTTTTCTTTGGTCAGAGAGAAGGTCATTATACCGCATGACAACATTTACATTTGTGGGGAACTTCAATGAGATTGATATTAACTCATTAATATAGAGCCAACACAATATTAAAGAATAAACACCAAAGCTGGCAGGTATTCGATTTCGAACACAATTCCATAAAAACCCCTTAGTTTTATAGGCATACGATCATAACTTTCACAAAAACCAGTTCATTAACATCTGAAATTTAATTAGAAATTGTCATGTCATCAATCAATGATGGGGTTGTGGCAAAATAACCATAACTACAACTTCACATATTCACTAACAGAAGCTCTAGCACAAAAGGGCAAAACTGAGAGCATGTCTTACCAAATTTTTACTGCCTCAAGTCATACAGACAATATATTCAAAGAGCCAATACTTAATCAAGACTTCAACTCAAGCCAACCCATTTTTTAAAAGCTAGGGCTGCTTCCCTCTTGTTTAACTGGGCTACTGTCTGAAACTTCGGAGCCTTGCCTTTATATAATGTTTTATGATACTTCAAGAAAAGCATTCGATACTTGTACTTGTCAATAAACATGTTAGCTTTTTCCATCATTGCCACAACTTCATTGGCTCGACTGAAGAATCCACCCCTCACAAATGTATACAGCACTGAATCAAGAAGCTCCTGATCAAACTTCATTGAGACTGAAGAAGCAAGAGCTTTCATCTCACCCCACAGCTCCGTTACCTCCAGATAGTTACCTCCAATAGCAGCATACCCAGTGACCATAGAATGGAAAGTTTGTGCATTTGGTATGTGGCCTAGGCTCCTCATCTTCTTCAGAGCCTTTTCAGCATCTTTCATCAGTCTCTTCTTACAGAAAAAATGGATTACATTATTCCAGTCATGAACCTCATAATTCACTTTCTGTCCTTCTTTGATTTCCTGCAACAGATTCATCATCAACCCAGATTCATCTTTCTCTTCATGACTTTTAGCCTGCATGATAGAGTCTTGCTGTCCAACTTTTGGAATTTTAGCCACTTTCATCTCTTTGAATAAACGGAGTGCTCCCTTTGTATCCTCTTGAAGCACCCTGGATTGGATCATCGCCTCATAAGAACTAAAGTCCAGCTGGATACCGTCCTTCCTTGCATCTCTTAAAAGGGAAGTGACTTCTGCAGCTTTATTTGCTTGACAATAGGCTTTCAAGAGAGAGGCATACACAGATGAGCCAGTTTTAATTCCAGCTAGCCGCATCTCATCAAGAAGGTCATGTGCCTGATCCAACCATCCGAGTGAAATACATGAATTAATGACATGAACCAATATTGAACTATCGTTGGAAAGGGGGGAATCTTCTCTTTCTGCCTTGATTAGAAACTCTGCCAAATTCTTGGTCTTGCCAACTTCTAGAAAAGCTTTAACCAGTTTCACATAAATTGATTCAGTTGGTTGGAGGATACCATGTTTCGTTGTAATCAAGTCAACCCGTACCTGCAACTTGGCTAACAGAGAACCAAGGACAGCCTTTGCCTCTGCTTCAATTTTTAGTAAATTCTGACCTCCAGAGAACTCTTCATAAGATAGGATGGTGTTTCTCAGTGGTTTGTCATACTCTAGACAGTCTAAATCCTTACTGTCACTCAAACTTGGTATAGAAGCAAGTCCAGGAGAATATTTATGACTGACTTCAGTTGCGTCACTTATAAATTTAGCAGCTGCAAGAGAATTTTTTGCCTCCTTTGATTTCCTTAGCATTTCCAAAACCATGTTTGATGTTGAACCTAGATCCCCAAATTTCAAATGGCATGAGAGCAAACAATTAAAGAATTGACGGAACTGAATATCAGTAAGATTGGGTGCTTCCTCTATGTGCCTTTGCAGCTTCTTAAGCTCTTCTCTTCGCCCATTCTTCTCGTATACATGTGCCATTATTATTAGTAAGTTTGCATCAGCCTTGACACCAATTCGAGGCATCACATCTAGAAGGTGCTCTGCTTTCCTAGTAGTCTCATATAGGAGACAACCTGCCAAAGCAATGTTAAAAGCAGTAGTATCAGGTTTCATAGCTACCAAAGGTGAATTGCTCTTTTTGCGTGGATCCACTCTATTGTTCAGAAATAAATAACTTATTTCAAGAATCAACTCCGCAGCAAGATAACTTCCATCTGCTGTTTGTGACATGTAGGCCAAAACTGCAGACCATGCAGTGACTGGGGGAAACTGCTCCATATTTATCATCTTTCTTAAGACAGTTGATGCAGGAACTGGAAGTCCAGCTTTGGCAAGACCAAAGCAGAGATACATAAGTACTTCCTTCTCTAACAAGTTCTGTTTACCTTCCTCAATAGCCTTTTCTACTAACCCATAAGCTTTTTCTAGCCATTGCACATCAAGGCTTTCCACAAAACTGGTTAGAACCTTGTTGACAATAAATTTTCTAGGAAAGCCATCTATTTGCATATGCTGCTCAAATAGCTTCCATGTGTTATCCAATTTATTCTCATTGATAGCATTTTCTATGTCCATGTTCAGTTTAGCAGGGTCTCGAGCTTGGACCAGGATTGTTTCAGCCATACTCGAGAAATATAGACCTCGGTGGTTCAATTCATTCTGTAATTCCAGCAAAAATGCTTGTGAACTTGAGAATACTGAAAAAAGCTAGTAAACTGAACAAACTCATAACTTTGGTTAGTGAAAATGTAATTAGAAAGATTCGCGCCTTCCTTTGAAATTGAGGCAACTAGTCAATTTACTTGATAATAATTTAAATTATGCCGGTTTTCTTAACATATAAGATGAATATTGCATTTTATAAAAGTTAAACTTGCAGGTTCAGATAATAATTACTTTATTTTCCTTTTGGGTCTGATATAATGCATGACATAAACAATCCACATTTCCATACACTAAGGGAAATTCAACTACGAAATACCACAGCTAAAAGATAATATAGATTTTGAACCTCAGTTCTCAAAAACCTCCAAGACTGACAGTCAAGTACATGACCACTTGAACTATCGTTTACCAGACTTGGGATAGACCTCATCGGGCAATAAAAAACAGTGGTATTTTTCTTCACAAGAAAAGTTCATTAATCTCAGAAAATCAATTCAATTCAATTCCTCATATAATACCAAACCGACATTTTCAAAAGGAAAGAAGGAAAGAAAGGAAGAAACCAATTTCACATATTCTCTTCACAAGAATTCTAAAACGAAAAGGATAAGCTGAGAATAAGTCTTACCAGATTTTTGGCCTCAACAATTACATGATTCCGAGAGTGAATTATGCGCTTAACAGTCCCTATCTTGCCTCTATCCTTGCCCCTTATAATCATTACCTGAGACAAACGACAACAATAATGCTCATAAAGGTGAGAAAATATAAGACACTTTAGAGGGGAAAAATGAAAGCAGTGATAAAAATACATTCAAAAAGGATAAGTTTCCTACATAGTCTCCTCTGAGAATCTTCCAGTGCCTAATTAGTTTATCAGCTGCTTTCCAACCCATGTCAGGACGGCCCTCTGAACCACCCAAAAAGTGGAGGGAAAAATTTGCGCCTGGAGAGTCAATTGCCCAAACATTTGAATAAAGAGCGAAATAAAAAGGAGTTGCGAACTAAGCACAACCGTTTGGCATTTCCTTTTTTTGTTTTTTTGTTTTTTTTTTGGGGGGGGGGGTTGCAGACGGCTACAATCACAATCAGCGGGCAATCTCAAACGCCCATCATTGAGCTTCAATATGTTTCTTTTAAATTTGCTTTCTCAATTCTCAGTTTATGCACTAACGAATGAAAAACTGCATGCACTTAGCGGAGCAAAGAACTGATTTCATTGTATTCCCCCCAGTCAGCAACGGATAGTTTAAAATGGTACATACCTGAGAGCTAGGCTTGGACAGGCAGGAGCCGTTAGGACGCCGCGAGTCAGTGACCGGTTTCCGGTGGAGGGTAGAATCCGAGTCGGCGACGAGTCCGCATTACCAAACGAGGGCACCTAGCTCATCCCCAAACGACGTCGTTTGGATTTAAGTGACCCAATCCGAGCAGTAGAATATTACATAATCACGGTCGCCAACTTCAACAGAGATTTAGGGGTTTTTGCTTCCGTCTGAGATGAGACACGCCATGTGTCACGGGCTCAGTGATTTACTTGATGTAAGCACCGTGCGGCCTAGCAAGCTCTGCCAAACTCTGGACTTGGAACCTGCTAGTAAGCCTACAAAGTCTTGACTTAGTTGTGAGAACTAAGGAAAGACTAGAGAGAAAACTTAGAGAGAGAAGGAGAATGAGAGAATGCTTCTCTATTGCTTGAATGGATCCTCCAATGGATGAATTACAAGTGATCCCCTTGGGGGTATTTATACTACTCCACCTACTCAATGGACGGTGGAGATCTATTCGATCTAACGGCCTATATTGGCCCTCACCTACTCCCACTTACTATTCCACCAACTATTCCACCTACTCTACTTACTATTCCACCTACTCCACTTACACAATGAATGGTGGAGATTTACTTGATCTAATG
>QFDD01002155.1:0-23269 GCA_006871305.1 Vachellia collinsii | reverse complement strand
CAAAAGGACTAAAACTTGCAATTGAATTCCCAAACTTAGCATCCACTTAAAATCAAATTCTTATGATACCTTAAATGCACCAAGTCCTTGACGCGTATCACAGCCGAAGTGAGCCCACTCACCGCAGATCCCGCAATTCACCCAATCGCCAGCTGCGCTACTGTTGCCCACATGAAAGGTGATTAGATTGAACCTAGTGAACTCAATAAATTTAAACATTAATTTATTTTTTTCCAATATCTAATCATTAAGATGAGCAAGAAAGACCTGCGGCACAACAAGCAGCACTCTCCATCTATATCATCATGAGCCAGTTCGTACTCCAGAAGATAAGTTTCATAATGTCTTTTAAGTGTATTGCCAACACCCTGAAAGCAAAAGGAAAATAATTAGTTTCTCCAAGATTTCACTGAAACAACATAACTGCCTCATCAGGGATGGGTCAACGGATCATGCTCTACACTAGGAGATTATGGTTCAACGAGCATATAAATTGTCTGATATGCTGTCAGAATTCACTGATACAAGGGGCGCGTCTAATAAATAATGGCATTTAATGGAGCTCTACTAATACTTGCACCAGAGGAATTAACTGATCACCAAATAGTTTACTTCCCGGAAGTCAATCTTTTCTTTCTCCCAGAAAAAATTAATAAATTAGCACTAAAGAGGAAGAAATTAGCTTTCAGAAACAGTTCCACATACTGCATTGCAGTTGCCAAGCAAGATAAACATCTGAATGCTTCTATGTAGAAGGAGATAACAGAAAATATGTATGAGACTGCATTATTCACGAGCAAAAGTGTAAAGACTCTTGGACAATAAAGTATTGCGGTGTTCCCCCAGGAGACTTGCACATGTGAGGAGGGGAGCTTCTTTAAAGTAAAATTTTAGGACAATTTCTAGAAAATGATCCATACAAGAATCTGAATCTGAGAGAGTATATTCATTTGCATGTAATTTCTCACAAAGAACCAGGGGGGGGGGGAAGAGAGATATGGTTCCATACTGTCATTCTATTTGTCAGGGTGTGATTCCGCATCTTTGAGAAAACTTGTCCCTTCCAATTGATTCCATTCCCAACATGAAACCCTCCTCTGGATACCACCTGAAGTATGCAAGTTTTTTAAAATAAGTTTCTTGGCTTCAATGCAGTTAGCTTAACCAAGTCAAATGACTTACCTCTCTGTACAAGTTAAAAAGATCGAGGCGTTTAGCATTCAGAATGGCTTCAGGGAATTCAGAGAAACCACCTTGTGGAATTAGTCGAGAATGCCCACGAAGGATAAGAAACTGCATTACATCCCTCAAGAATTCCTCCTGCCACAGAGTGTATCACAGTAAGAAGAAACTAGCTAATATATAGAATTCTTCACTAGGAAATAAATTGCATCAAGCACATGATAATATCTCGCATTGGGTATTAGGATAACAATAAGGATAGTAAAACAAATGAAGCAAAGGTTAATAAATATGAAGCGGAAACTGAACAACTCACCTCTGAACAAGTCCGTATAGGAGCTCTGTCACAACCATGCTTCTTCATAGGTAGTGGATTTAGTGTAACAATCTGTTGAGACTGAAAGGAAATTGATGAAGATTTCCTATTTGTGACTGGATTAGAGCCTACACCATTATGCTTTATTGGAGCCATTGACAAATTTGATTTTCCACGTTCTCCATCAAGCCTTTCCCCCTCAGACAATCCAGAAAAAGGTCGAATCTTCTGACAATGTGAGTGAGGGATTGGCCTCATTGCAGCAATGTTAAATTTCTGTCTATTGTTACCGCTACCATTGACTTGAAGGCTAATAGAATTGACGGACTTTATTCCAGAGAGAGGCTCTGATCTTTTTCGAGTAGGTGCTGGAGGTACCAGCCAATTAGGATGTGCAAAAGAAATGGGGTCAGTAAGGCAATTTGTTTCCAACTGCCTTGAACAGAAGTAAAGAAGACGTTCAGCGTCAACTTTCTTAAATGATGCAACAGGCAATCCTTGAATACTGGCTACTCCCAGCATAACTAGGCTGCGGTACGACACTTCTGGTGCAAGCTGTCTCAGAACCTGAGTAAAAAATTTCAAGAAGCTCTAGGTCAAAAGATAATATCCCATATCAAACAAATTCCATCCCAGATAATGTTAACGTCATTAAACTAGCAGAGTATCAAAACAATTTAACGTACAGGTTCTTTTACACAATGTTGTGGTGATACAAAGTTATTGAAACGGATTTACCCATGTGCCAGTTATTGAAATGGATTTGCTTTTGCATTGAACCATACAAACCATTAAAGAAATTCCAGCTGAACACTGTAAAACTAGACATTAATTTTCTGATAAGTACATCACATGCATTCTAGATATTAAGTCTCTAAGTTGAACAAAATAATGCATAAATATCCATTATGAGTGCGTATGAAAAACTATAAGCAACAGAAGAAGCCTTGAGAGACTAACCAGTGAGGCCCATGTAGGAACCCGCATGCAAACTTCATATACACTAGCCCCACAAGCTACTGAGGTTGACCTTCGAGGCTCAGAGGAACGTAAGTTGCTTTGTTCACAATTAGTAGATGCTTGAACAAGCTGACTCTTCTCAATCAGTTCCTTTTTTATATAATTCTCCAAAAGCTAAGTAGAAAGGGGGGAAAAGATGTCCACAGGTAAGTGAAAATTCAAAAGAACCCATATATGGAAGATCAAATCACAACAATATTGTTCACTCTTGCCTGATCATTAAAGCAAGTATCTGCACTACCAGATACCAAGAGTGATATATGAGCAGAACTACATGTGGATATATCACAACGCATGGTCACCACTCCACGTGAGAATGTCCCTGCCTGAAGAGGAGGTGGTGGAGCGCTATAAAATATATGATAAAAAGCTAAATTAACAGATAGAATAAACTACAAAGTTAAACATAATAAATTCATGACAGATCCAAACAAAATATTATAAAACTTCAATGAGTAAGTGTTCATGTGGATAAAATTAACAGTCGCCAATCGTATACCACTAAACCAACAACCATCCACTCAAAATTACAATACAAGAGGCATAAACATGTGATATATCGAGTCTGAAAACCATGAATTTACCTTGTCCGGTTGTGAAGTTTACATCCCCGAATCTGCAGAAAAACCATAAAGTGAAAACATAAAAATTAAGTAACCAGTTAGAAGAAAATTCCAATAAATTAAAATACACAGACACTGACTTAATGGCAACAATGGCAGATGGTAAAGTAAACAATTGAATTGCTGAAGCTATTTACTTTTAAGTGAGATCCATTATGTAAATTGCCAATTATGTTGAAACATGTTTCAGCACTTCCACTTGATAGTTATGTTGAATTCAATCATAAGAGAAATTTGGTCTCATTCAAGAACAATAGTGGAGGAAAATCCAGTTCTAAATTGGTCCATGCATGTTCAGAGTAATAAATAAAAAACTAGATTTATGTTGATTACATAGAGTCAAATGGTGGAATGGATGACGCAACATCACTCTACATTTTAGCTTATATTATCTTCAAAGAGGAATTTGATATGACACTTCTGGTCGAGGGAAAGACTGCTGCAGAACCTTGCCAGGATTAGCCTGTAAAAAATTAGACCCTAACTCTTTCGTACAACAAACTATATGAAAAATTATATTGCCCACAGAAAAATGGGGTGATCTAGAATCCAGAGAGGAAGAAAATGCTAACCAACCTATGCAAAAGAACTTACTTCTGTACACAGGAGAGCATTGAGTCCGTCCTCCAATGATTCCAATAAACAAGCATCCTTTTTTGCATAGGGTGGAAAGAGGAGAAAAGGAACACAGTTGGTAGTAAGTAAACAAATGTGAAGAAGTATTACTGCAAGCAAATTCATCAAAAGGAGAAAATTCATTTTGACCAACCAGCATGCAGTGAACTCCACACACAAGAAGTCTCATGTTCACATCATTATCATAAATCTTCAGAGCAGAAATAGTCCCAGGTGAGTTTTCTTCCCCATTCGTGTCAGCTTCAAAAGGAGCAATATCAATGTTTGGAGGGTCACCAAACATTTGTGGGCCAAGCATACTTCTGCTCTTCACGCTGTTTGAAGGTGAGACATTGTTTTGTGCACAGTACAATCTGAAAGAAGCAAGAGCAAGCTGGAAAGCATCCCATGTATGGCTAGAGGTACTGTAGAGCATAATATCAACTGTCAGGAAAAATCATCAAAATGAAGTCATATTATACAGTTCAGTCAAGTATTTTTCATCAAGCTTCAAGTAATATACGACAAAAGAGAAAATAATTTGCACCAAATGGATGGAAGTTCCCACTTGCAGCACATGGTCACAATTACTCAACCAAGAAAATTTGTACCATTACATTTCTTATGCCACTGTTTCACAGTTTGAGGCCAAAATCAATCGGCTAAAGAAAAAGGAAAAATTCTGTGTGGCCAATCATTCATCGCACCCCCAAGCAAGAATAAATAGAGGCACCAGAAGGAAAGGAAATACAGATTATGACAGAATACTGGTAGATACTACCTTTGTGCCACAGAGAAAAAAGCTTGACGAAAATGTGAAGCAGCATACTTTGAAAATTCACTTTTCCAATATATTGTGTAAGAAATCCCCTGCCGAAAAAATATATTATGAATTTAATAACTTCCCATGAAAAGGATGCTGGATAATCACACAGCACCACATTCATTTGGTCTTCATTAAGCATCCAAGCATAATGGCAATCTAATTAGTGTTTTAAACCTGCATCTTTTATTTTTGTCAAATCAAATTAAAAACTCATAGAAAATGCCTTCTTTTTTCATGTCATTGTGACCTTAGAATGGAGAGCCTCAGCCAAACTTTCTCCTTCAGGAGTTTCCAAATAAACCTGCAAAGACATCAGGCAGTAGGTTGGACATCAAACATTGGGTTGTATGTGCCAAAAATAATTTTAAAGAGAAACTACTAAGGCTGCCCTAGGTTCTTTTGACTTTATGATTTGAAACAAGGAACTACTAGATGATATAATCCACATTCCATAAAAACTCTGCTACAAATAGAGAAGGGGACAGGTCCATAGGAAAAGGCAAGCCCAAAATTTTAAGTGCAAGGCCAGAATTTATCATCTACTAAAAGGACATTTCATCCATAAGCTTTGTCCAAAAACTATTACAGTTTCAAATAAATTTTTAAATTTCTACAACTAAAATAATATATCACTTGATTGAGGGTCAGTGCTTTACAGAGAGAAGTGAACTGCAGAATTCATAACATCCGTATGAGTAATACGACTTCCTATAATTTTTTTTTTATATAGAATATTTATGGTATGTAAACTTGTGTATTATTCATATCAACACGCATATATATCATGTTCCCCAATTATTTTTCCATCATACATGCCAATTCTGGAAGTCACAAGTCAACTTTCTAAGTGGAAGTGAATAATTCATAAAACAGTATGATCTCTTTAAAAACCTTGCTCAACTTCGTGCTTACACTTTTAACTAGATGAAAGCATAAATTCATGACAAACAAGAACTTGTCTTGGATCTAAGTTTAAAAGGTTCTATCTAAACATAGTAGTAAAACATAACCATTTATTCAACAGTAAAATTCAGAAGGCATAATTTTAACAGAAACTGATCCCACATAAATCTACTTTAATTTGTTCCCCTCCACCCTCAGGTGAGCATAGTTGAAAGCACAACAAAACACTCACGGTATTAGGTAATTTGGAAGAAAATAATCCACATAAGGCTTTTGGGCTAGACAGATCAACATCTTCCCATACTAGGGACCCAATTTGTTCATTATCTTCTAGCTGCTCGCCTTGCAGGTAAACAAAATTCGGCTCCAATGCTTCAAAAACTCGATGAAGTTCATCAGCAGTCGGTTTGATCAAAACAACAACCTACATTCACATAAAATGCAAGTATTTGATTAGCTTCAATTTTTATTCAAGCAATAAGATATGCAAAAACAAATAAACTCAATGATCACCTCAAGACGCCCGGATGAAGTAAGCTCCTGAATGGGGTATGGAGATTGATCCTGAAAATCATCCTGTTTCGGCTTTTGTTTATTGTCACATGAATTTCCACTGAGGATGGCAAGGAGACTAGATTTTTTTGAAGGACCTTGAGCATTGAACATCATGTACGCATAGCAGATTTCTCCAAATATTATGAATTAGAGAGTAAAACCAACTCTCGCAAGGGGGGGGGGGGGTTCTAGAATCACTCTTGCTCCACCAACTAGCTTATCTCAACCAAAGCCTTTAAAGGGACCGTATTAATAATTAAACCAAAATTCAAAAGCCACTCCCACAACTCCCCGTCAAGATCACCACTAAACCAAAAGAAACAAACTTGGGAATGAGAAACTTCACCTTTGTACCGTGAAACCTGGAATTGGGTTTAACAAATGTAACGCACACACTGAAATTGAAGAAAATCCGGCGACCAAGATACTAGTATGGCAAAAACAGCGACGAAAATAGTCAAAACGAGGTAAAACCTGCCATTACTAAGCGAAAAGGCCAAAATCAAAACTCCCAACCCTAATCGAAACGATGCACAAAGTTGAGAGTGAAGAATCCTATGGGATGGCTAACATGAGGATAATGAAATCTTATGAAATCGAAATATCAAAGGATCTCGTCGTTCGATCTCGTATACAAATAATGAATCATGGTCAGGACCTATTTTAATTTTAAAGAAAAACGAAAATCATTCTTAAGATCTTTAAAAAAGTAATATGACCTCGATTAAAAATCATCCAGGCTTCCGAAGATAGAGAAAAAAACAGACAGATTTTACCACAGTCCCGAATTCATTTCAACTCTCCCGTACAACTGATTCGGTCAAAGCAATAAATCAACAAATACATTAAAACCATAAACCGTATGTACGACAGTACGAGGATCAGGAAACTCAAAAAAGAACCCATAGAAATATAGACTTAAGATATTGATGACGATAGAATAAAAGAAATAAATCTCTTTCAAACTTGATTCGGCTTCTTTTGAAAACATATGATGCCCACGATATGCGGATGTTATAATTATTTGCACTCAACAACATCAATATATTATCCTCCAAAGGATTATGCAAATCTTAAACAAGCTTTTCGCTAATTCTAATTCTTTATCCTCTCATCTCCGTGCCATCCCTTTTGTTGGTTTAATATTGATTTTTCTATTATTCCTTTTAAGCACCTAGATTCTGACTCTATAAACCAAAAACGATTAAGATTAAATAGGATTACATTGAGATTAAATATGACTGTATAGATATTATGATTATATTTGATTTAATTAAGTCTTAGGGTTAACTATTAATTTGTGGTTTACCTATATAAATATTTATTTATACTTTGATTTGTTAAGTTGAATATTAAATTCAATATAATCATTCTCTTCAATTCCTTGTGTCCCGATTGTGGAGCCCAAACTCAGGTGCTTTAATACCGTTATCTTTGGGAAATGAAGGATACTCCTCCATTGGGTAATGGCGCTGACGAACTTTAATTTTACTTATATAATGATATTTTATTTAATACTGAAAGTTTGAAAAAGAAATGACTTTTTAAGTTCTATCAAATACTGCAAGAGACAAATTATATTGTGGGTGTAGGGTCACCATTTGGCTTGCGAATAAAAATTGGTTGTTCAAAAAAAAAATTGGTTATTTGCAGAATTTTACTCACGTATACATATATATATATATATTTATATTTTAGAAATTAGAAAAAAAATGAATAAAATATGACATTTGTTATCTTATTTTATAAAACATAAAAATAAGTTAAATTATCAACCCATTTTCTGCACTAGACAAGGTGATATGCATTGGCCATTGCTTAAAAAGAGGCAGTCTCTACTTTCTAGGGATTTTTACATTGGGCTAGCTTTACTATTGTGGAAAAATGTCTTTTTGTGCAATAATATGCTTAAACAAAATGGCTTTTCCCTCATTCTATCTCTTTTTTTCTTTTTTGTAAGCCTATGATGTTTACTACCGGTAGCAGTAACTAATCCCGGTGAACTTCCTTTAGTGCCACCCGAACCTCTTTTTACTGGACTGCCTCTTAGGCACTGGATCGACAAAGGTAAGAGTAAAGAAAGCAAAACGTATGACGAGGAATGCTTCACAACTCAAGAATACAACCAGATAACGGGTTCAATATAATTATAAAAATATGATAAACATAACAAATTTGTTTAGTAATAGACTTCATATGCTTGACATTTTATAAAGATTCGGACAGATTAAACATTAAACCTTTATATAATTCCCTGGCAAAAAAAAACCTTTATATAATTCCACAAAACTTTAGATTTAAACTCAAGCTCAAGTCAAGTTAATCGAAATTAGTCAGATCGACTTGTTTATTTTAATAAAAATTATAAAAACAACTCTCTCGAAAGAATGAATCAATGCAAATCAGCGTGTACTATCCATTCTTTTGAAATTGATACAAGCTTTCATAAATAGTCGTCCTAACCTAGCATTGGGAAATTTAATATAGATCTCGCAAAAACTCCTTATACCTTACAAAATGAAATAAAAAAAAACTAAAAACTCTATTTCACCTTTTAACCGCTAATCAGATTGGCAGTTCCAACGGCTACCGAAACAGAAAACCAGTAAAATGACGAGAGAAAATAATGTTGGTTGCTTCATCAGAATATTATCTAAGGTCCAGAAGATGACGAGAGAAAATAATGTGAAATGTACAACATAAAAAAAACACTCACCAGTGTAAAAAAAAATGGCAAAGATGCTCCGCAGCAAAACTAAAACCCTCCTATAACTCGCAAATAATTGTACGATTTTAACCAAAGATGAATAAAGAGACATCACAAAACATAAGCCCCTTTTATGTTCCATACCATCCAACCCATGTATTGAGTCATTCACCGGCCTCTGCATATAGATCATAGGAGATTGTCAAGCAGAGTTTGCAAATCCTGTATGGATATAATATTGATGTTCTGGATCTCTTCATCGGTGTATTCTGATTGTAGTAAGGAGCGTATTTGGGCATGAGCTTCTACAATATTTGTCCTGCAGGGGAAAAATCCTTTTCAGATTGGTAATGTTCTAAATTTGCATAACTAGAAAGCTAGTAGCATATTCTGAATTATTTAGATAACTATCCTACATCTACTTATTATCTTACTTTATTGGTTTGAAGAGTATTGTCCTTGTTGAGGGATTCTGCAGATAAAGCTTCATCTTTGCTATAACTCCTGGCAACTGCTCCTGAATTGCAGTCCTTACCTATTGAGAACATAAAGCATCTATTAAAAGACTAGTTGAATCTTGATAACATACATATTAAACTTGAATCACAAAAGTACATCTCTATAGCATATAAGGAAAGGATTTAAGACAAAAAGTAATAGTAGGAGTAGAAATCAAACGGTAAATGGCAAATGAACATAGAGGCGTTTGGAAAAGGGTGTAATATTCTCTAACATTTACACATTGTTCTTCTCTAAAAGAAAATTTGATTGGTGAGAAACCAATAATTTAGTCACGGAAAGTGAGCCTTCAGACCTAATGGTTTAGTTTAGCTAAACCATTGCACAATCTATCCAGCTCCAAAGATATGATCCTAGGTAGCTAAGCATTAAATCTTAAATGATGGCAAGAAAATTCCCAACTCTAGGATAGAGGTTAAGACGCCTTTAACAAGCAAAAATTTAATATAGACCATACAGGGGCTAAGAAGCAGTATGGATTCTCCTCGAGGGATCTTTCAGAATAATATTTTCCTAAGTCCAATAAATAAGCCATTTAGATTACTCAGATGAGGTACCTTCTGAATAAGTTCAGCCACCTTATCTGGAGTAGCAAAAGCTTGCTCTTTCAAGGGTTTGGACATAACTGACTCTAGCTTTTGATTCTGACCGCCGGATGATAATGCAACTTTGACTGCTGTCACCTGCAGAAACAAAATGGAAAATCAGCTAAACATGTTTTTCCCCTTATGGTGATGATCAACGTAGTTTGAATTTGATAAATAAAGACATCAAAGAGATTGCAGTAACGCAGTTTTGATAGCATAGAAGACTGAAATAATGACAGAAGGATATCAGAATACTACATGAATATAACTTATAGAGATGACATGCATAATTAAAACGTGAGATGTGCACCCTGAGAATTGCAACAATCGAAACCCAAGAATCAAAATTTCACAGGTGCCTTTGCCTAAAAGCCGTTGTTCTGATTTCATTTCCCTAATTCATAAAGCAACAAATAATTTGGTGACTGAAACACAAACCTTTGTAACAAATGAGAGCAAAGGATCCACGACTTGCTTAGTAATTGACATAATGAACTCTTCACAAGTGGCTTTAAGGGTTTTTTCCAGCTCCTGTAACAAAATAGATGTCAAACAAAAAGTGAAACGCCAAATTACTATTATCACAGAAGTTGAACATCGCCAATCGCAGCAAGTATTCAATTCCTATAATATTATGACACCTATCAGTGTATGCAGCATAGCTGCATAAGAAATAAAACAGTTAATACTGATGCCCCTGCAATCCAAGAGATTCTAGTCATGATTATGTATGACTCAATCTAAGATTAGGGAAAAAGCTCAGTGATGAAATGAATTTTGATTGGCCGTTAAAAATGGAGAAACTAAATCAAAAGCAGGGAAAAAATGGTAGCTCATGGCTGCAGTGATAGTGAAGCTTAGACATCTGAATATCTGACATTAGGTTAGCAAAAGTGTCTAGCAAATTAAAAATTAAAACTAAAATTATGTATAACTACGTATGTTTGTACCAAACTTATTCTCAGACAACATAAACTCCTAGTTTTTTTTGGGCCAAATAGGTCTCTATAATGTGCTTTTAAATGAAGTCCATCATGCTAGCGCAAGACTGGGACTGGCTAAGCAGTGTGTGACCAGAAGAGTGATAAGGGTTTGCTTTACAAGTCATCTGATGAAGACACGTTAACAAGGCCATGTAACAAACCTTCTTCGTGTCAATTTGACTTTCCAAAACTCTTGGAGACAAAGTCCTTGCTAATGAAGTTGATCTTGACCAATCGAACAGTGAGGCTTGACCTCTGAGGATCCGTCTTAAATGCTCCTGAGGGATTATTTTATATGCATTTGTCATAATCAGACTTTCTTGCAAATATTAACCCTAAATCAGTAAACTTCAGATAAATCACATGCAGCACATAACCATGTACAAACTCTATAATTGAAAATTTTTCATACGTTATCCATGTACTGAACTGAACTGAAAATTACCGAATTTCAGTTCCCAAACATCACATAAATCTTCTTTAGGGATTAAAATAAAGTGCTTATAAAAAATTTATCATTCGTTTACCAATTTTAGAAGGCAATAACTATTATCATTGATCATCATAAAATTTATGAAGGTTGCTGCCATGACTCATAGGGAAGATTTCAAGATGATTTGGTTGTCTTGGGGATGACGTCAATTTGCTTTAATTAGAATCATATCGGACTAAGAATGTAGACATATTCGGCTCAGATTAAGAAGTACATTATAAGGCTCAGAGGCACTAACCAGCAAATGAGAGAAATCAAGTTCCTTGTGTGTGACAGAAAATTCTATATCAAAAGGTGCTATCTGAAAAGCCAGAAAATGATTATTTACAATAAAATATGAATGCAAAAAAAAAAAAAAAAAAATCCACAAGAGGAGAGTATACAACATAGGATTACCTGCTCCCTTAAAATTAAAAGATGCTTTATAAGAAAAAGTTGTCCATCCATTGGTGACGATCGCTTTGCAACTAATTTGCTTGCTTTCTATAGGAGACAAGAGCAATCATTGATTATAAAACAAAGTACAATTGGAACCATCAAGCATGCCAACATATCTTAATCATACCCAAAGTCCCCATGATCAAATCCGAAGTTTCCATGGTTAAGAGAAGTTGTGCACTTCTAAAAATGTACGATTTATCCCCTTAATATGCATATCTTAATTATATTTTTAAAATATGATCACAATATTCCATTGTCTTAATAACTGACATCTAACTTACCTGAATAGATGTTGAGCAAACTTCAACTGCTTCCTGATTGAAAAAATTAATAGCCAAGTGTTAATAGAATATTCAAAGGAAGTAAACACAATACAAGAAGCAATAAGAGGTAATAAAGGCTCTAGTACCTGCGCTAGACCTGTGAAAACTTCAGATTCCAAACAACGATACAACTTAGAGAGACATGATATAGTTTTCTCTAGGGGGGGATACCAAGTCTTAAATACATCAGGGTTGTCATCAGCCTACAAGTTCAAACCACATGACAGAAGATCAAAACATTGTGCGATAGACAGAGAATGTCATGTTTCTACATGCTTATCAGACTCCTAATTTTTAGTGTGTGGACCTTGTATTCAGCCAAATAAAATTAAATTTGTTTCAAAATTTGCTAGTTGCTGCTAAGGGTTAAGAACACTGCAACAGAGTGTATTCCCCTTCTGTTGGACCTACGAAATATTGGGGCCAAACAAACAGGAGAAGAAACAAAGAGGGAGAGCCCAATACAACTCAGGGTGTTCAGAATACCCATGACGTGGAAAGGCAGATTGGGAATGTTAATGGGCAATGCTAGGTAACAATTTTCTGACACTGTCAGTACGTGGGAGGGCATATTAAGGAGAGGAAGGGAATCATTGTGGGTGTGCTAGTTTAGGAGAGGTGCCTGGTCTCTTGAACACTGGGTTGTGAGGGTTCTTGTCTTCCCCCCCCCCCTATTCCATGAAGTTTCCTGATAGAAGGAGACATTAGTGCATGTATCTTCTCATTTTCCATTCAGTAAAGAGGATACATAGTGAATTATTTCGGAGAATCATTGTGACTAACTTGCACGTTCTATCACCTTCCTATATGTATTGCATGTAGCTTCACATGAACAATCATCAAAGCACTATATGATAGAGTACCCGATATCAAAGAATTGTGGATGAAGATATTGGATCAGTTTGTTACCATATTTTTAGGAGTTATTGTTTATTTTATGTTACGAATAATAAAGAGATATAATTTATAAATATCTCAGTTAATATTTTTATTATTAAGTATTAGTAGGATCTAGTATATTTAAGTTAGATTATCTTAGTATATCTTGAATTCAAATATTCAAATATTTGAATAAAGATATTAGATTATTTTATATTAATTATTATAATCTCTTCTTATAAATAGGCTAGTCTTCCTAAAGCTAGTCATGGAGAAATAATATATCAGTTTCATTCTTTATACATTTGAGAAATTCTCCTAAAGTATTTGGCTAGTGAGGATGAATGGAGCGAGATCATTTCTGTCTTTTCCTTATTAGAGTTGGCTTCATTGGTTATATAGGTTTAAGATCTTTGCTCATATTCTAATGGAGATTTTTCTTCCATCCTTTATTAATTTATGGGGTTAGATTCTGACTTCATACTTTAATAAGGATCTATCATTCTTTTCTTGCTTTCTACCGATTTAAATCCTAACACCTTACCAGTCAGAATTCTTGAATAAGCTGTAGGGAGTATGATCAAGGTAGTTATTCTCAACCAACTACCTACCACTGTAACAACTACTTTCTTATATCACATATACATTCATTAACACAAAAGCACATGCATGTCAGAGGCAAGGATGAGATATAATTTGACATACTCACAACTCTGAATATTTACCTTCCGTTCTCATGGGAAAAAGTGGGGTTAAGGAAGATGGGATAGAGGCAAAATCAAATTATCCATCCCAGCTATCATATTTCAAAGGCTGGTGACTTATTTGTAAAAATCCATAACCATGTTAGTTTCCACTTTCCAGTACGATAGGATTTATATACCAAAAGGAAAAAATCATCAATAGGGATCATCTAACATAACATATGCCACCTAACACAATGGGAATACAAAACTCAAATAAACTACTATAGCTGTCCCCAAGTTCACAACCTCAAGAAGCAGAGAACAAAGTGTGCACCCATGCATAAATTAAAGTTGTCTAAAGAAACATTAACCCAGCTAGACCAATAGAAGATACATCAAGAAATCTTTATCTTTAGTAAAAAGACTTGAAGTATATATTCAAACTAAAATAAGAAATTGCTGAGGAAGGCACTTTACAGAATTGGTTTCTGATGTACTCTCAGAAGATAGCTTCAGCTTTTCAGGATAGTCCAAGTCTTCATCAGATGGTATGAAATTTGCTATCTGTAGAAAAAGCCAAAAAAGAAAAAACGGTTTTCAACTTCCAAGGAATCAGAATACAAGGAAGAGCTATTCTAGTTATTATGATAACCACTTCAAGGGACAAGATATTCTCTGTTAAGAGTTCTAAGCCAAGATTAGAAAATTAAATCCTAAATGAAGCCAAATTATTAGTAAGGACGCCTGGTTCAAATTCTAATCCTTTTTTCAGAGAGAAATAGAAAGCGGCAAGACTCCACTGCAAGTAACAGGAAAAAAAATACATATAGAGTCAAAAGTAACTTTTCAACTCAAAAATGACTGTTTGGTAGTACTACAAACACCAACTGCAACACTTCAACCAAGGGTTGTCCATCCATCAAATCCCTCAAAAAGCACATCCACCGTGACTTGAGTGTATAAAACCTAATTACATTTTACAAGGTTGTGCATAATCAAGTGCTTTTTAATGCAAATAGTTCAAGACAACTGATAGTCAACCAATATAATTAGGTGACGCTGTCATCCAGATACCTCAAAATATGATCCACTCACCGCATGTAATTTAATCAGAAATGTAAAATATTTTCAGATTTAGACATTGTTTAGATATTGAAAATAAGTTTCATATTTGGATATCCAAAAAATTAACTTTTTCATTTCCAAACCACCAAGTTAAGCTTGATTATCTTAACAACCTTAAGATTAAAAGTGAGTTAATTCTTTTGTCATTCCTTTCAACATAGCTATGGAGGTCTAGAATCCTAGCCAACAAAAAAGAAGTCTCTTTATCAGCATACAGAAAAGAAAGCCTGAGCAAGTTATGGGGGGATAAAAGTTAGCATACCTCATCACGGATATGTGTCCGAGCACGAAAAGTCAATCTCTCATGCACATCTGCTAAAATTCTCTCAAAAGTTGGATGAAGACCAGCTAGAGATTCGCTCCTTCTACTAAGCTGTTCTCCCAGGACTTCTACTTTAAGTATATCAACAAGTTCACAAAGAAAATCGATGTTTGTTTCATGAATAAGCTTGGGGCGTAATGTATCATACAGGTATGTCGACCTACACGCAAACTTGATCTAATCAAAACTCATATATATAAAAGATTTAGAGTTTAGAAATTTTACTCTTGTTGACAAAATTTAAAAATAAACTATATCAGATAAAGAGTAAGAAAGGCTTAGAAGCTGACAAATGACAACAACCTGAGCAAGGTGCCACATTTGTTATTTGGACTTATGCTGAGCATCATACTCATGATGTTCTATTTCTTTTCACGTCACATACTATTAGACTCATCTTGGAAATCGTCAAACATTTGCTAGACACAATCACTATCAGCACTTCAGACATTCATAATAACAATTATTAGTTAATTCAACCGTCATATGATGTCGGTATAATTAAAACCCAACATATAATGCTATGTAGGAAATATTTCCAACATATAATGCTAGATAACTCAAATGATAAACAAATACCCTTCTATTCCAAAATGTTTGTCGGTATGATTAAAACCCAATTCATCAATTTTGCATCCTTCTATTTCACTTTTTTTAAAAAAATTATATATATATTTTAACAGGAGATAAAGATGACAAACGCACAAGTAACAAGAGTTCTGAATATTTTGCATAACCATTACACATATAAGTAAATCTTGTGCGCATTCTACTATGCCAGAATATACTGGACATGATAGCATCTTCAACAGTAAGAATATTCAATGGATATTTCCAAGTTTGTACATATAAATGAATGCATTCACCAAATGCATGTACCAGAAACTCAGAGAACAGTAAACAAATGAAATTAAATTAAAATGGCATGATAGGAATACAAACTTACAGAGGATCCATTAATGGAGCCAAACTTGAAGTATCCTTGGAAGAAGATGGGAAAAAATGATCGAACAGTTGGTGTTCAAGCTGACAGACCTGCAGTTACTATTGCAGTCAATAAAAGTTCACCTAGACCTGATTCTAGCTATATCTTTCAAAATTCACATTTATCGCAAGTATATAAAACCAAATAATTACAAAAAATATAGCATATATTCTCATTCTTTTCTTCTGCTTACAGTATAAAAGCTTTGTATAAATTTGCAATAGGTTTATTATGGGAACATATCATCAAAATCCCCTTGACATTACCAATGGGAAGGTTGGTCCAACTGGTAAATGGCTTGGTTCCGCTTAAGCTAGGTCTTGAGTCCGAGCCCTAGTGCATGCTAGGTGTCCAATGTGGGTTGGATCCAGATATCGTCGGAGCAACGCTCCTGTGAACAGGATGGACAACCCCAAAAAAAAATCCCCTTGACATTTATAAGTAATTTTCTCAACTTTGAATGCAGCAACTACTGCCATTAACCTTGGAAAACATCTTAACAACTATTTTGCGTTTATAGGAAATCACTAATTTATGGGTACTTGATTTCAAATTGCAACACCAAATTGGTCACTAAGCCATCATAAACCACCAGATAAGCCCCTTATCAAACATTGAAGAGATTTCAATCAAATGAGACCAATGATTTGCAAAGTGCATACAACAAAAGCAATTTGCTGTATAAAAAATGAAATATTACCTGTATGAGATACGCACATCCTGATCTAGTCAATGATGGCAAGGTCTCCTTCTTGGAAAATTCAAATATACGTTTCTGCACTATACCTCTTATCTAAAGGATACAAGTAAAGGAGCTTGCTATCACTGATTCAGTATAAAGAAAGAATGCAGAAAATATGTAACAAGCAAACAAGTATTTTTATTCCGGGGGGAAAAAGTGAACAATTATCAACTCACCAAAGAGAGGCGTTGCTCACAATATAATCTATGGCATTCAGCAAGGATTTGACCATATTCTTTTCTTGATGACCTGCTTTCAATTTCTTCTAGCACTGGCTTCAGCTGCAAAATGTACAATTCTCCATCAATCAGAGGTGAAAAAATATGCTGTAAAAAGGAGCTCCAGAATACACAAATTAAATTTGTCCAGTGTATATTCTGCTTGAAACAATTTCAGCCCACTAATCCAATACATTGTTTAGAAATTGAGAAAGAAAAGCATACATCACTTGCTGCCGCCTTGAAACGAACATATATCACGGATGCCTCTACTCCCTCCGAGACAGACGCTTTGTCGCCCCTACTTTCTCGAATTGCTCCTTGGACCTAATGTCAACAAGCAAACCAATTTACTTAATCATTAAGTTCTCAATTTTTATATGTTTGAAGTATGCACGTATCCACTTAACTTGTTAAATAAACTTCACCTGAGAAGAGGCACCTTTAAGAACAGCAAGTACATGAGAACGCATCAAGCCTAAAGCTCGAGACTGCATAATCAAAATAAAGACAGGAGCCAAACTATTTGAAGTTAAATACATATTATGCATGACAAATAACTTCAAACCAACAAAAAAGGACAAATACTATAAAGCAAAAAAGTACTAATACACTTGAATACCTGAAGTTGCCGGAATTTAAGCAAGTAGACATTGGATTCTGCATACTGTGGATTACTTTCAACATACCTATGTGTAGAAAAAAATAATAATTGTTGATGTGACATATACTAATGTCGACTACAAAAACTCATAAACCTGCAGATAACTGACATGGTGTAGATGCACGATTGGCACAAAGTACAAGAATGAAATGTAAATATTACTCACGTTATGCATTCATCAAGCCTTTTAAGAAGTGGGAGAAAGTTTTCGTTTCCAACATTCATATTTGGAGAATAAAAATTGGTAGCAACCTGTATACAAAATGAAACATAAACAACAGATTAAATTATGACAACAATTTTAATTTTCCCTACACCCTCAACTTCCTAATAAAAAATTCAACCTTAGTTGCTCCATTAATCTTAAAGAATAACATAAATAATTATATCTTAAGTTGAAGTAACAAATATTCTACTGGCTAAATCAGAAAATGGATTCTAAGCAAACATTGGCCCATTACGGTTTTTTTTTTTTTTTTGTAGGGAGGAGAGTTAAGAAGGGGCAGAAGTCACATCAGTTCCGTGCTCCATGAGAAATGACTAATGTTCTCACTCATCACAGCCACTATCTTGATGCCCTAACTACTAAGAATATAGCTTATGTCTGTCCCTGACTCCCTTCAGCATTTTACATTCTTTAAATAGTCAATAGCTTATTCTATCTATTATATTGGAAGAAAATGAAGGATCAGAAGGCAAAACAAAGCAAGAGCTCAAGTCAAGCCAGCAGTCAAACCTTACATTCTCCAGTTCATCAAAGTAGTTGAGTTTATTACGAAGTGCTTCGGCAAAATCAATCAGCCTTTGCTTCTCTTGAAGCTGTAACAGTAAAATAGGAGCAACACAACAAAATCAGTTATATCAAACTTATAATGGAAATCCAAGGTGCTTTCGACAACAATTACATCCTACATGCTTAACACTCAAAATAAGAAAAATAGGTTCTATGAAATGTGCCGCATGTAACTCATTTACAATAAATGAAGATTTATACAACTTTAAGCCCAAGGGTAACACAACAGAGAAACCGAAAACCTCAATTCCCATTTACTTTTTCTCCTCATTTATCAGTCAGATCTCCACATTAACCCATGACTCATGCTCTGACCTTGAAATTAAAGGGATAACAGACAAAATAAAGCCCCCTAGTTTATCAATCCATAATTCCCAATTCGATATTTATAATCATTATAGCCCACCCATTATCCAAGAAAACAAATTAAGTTGAGAAGCAATAAAACTGCACCAATCTGTCGCACGCATCATGTAGTGTTTTAGTCTTCGTAGCAACTGCCAGATGCTGCAATTGGAGTTCATTGAACAAATCCAGGGTGTCATCGACCTGCACAAAAGCAGAAAGTTCAAACAACAAATCACATGAGTAAAAATAATAATAATAACCATAAGAGATTGCTGCACCATTCCTATAAATGAATAACTCACCTGCCGGAGAATATCGTCACATGTTTGTATGCGCTCTGTTAAAGTGTTCACATAGTGTTGATATTTCTCTTCTGTCTACATTAGGAGTATGAATTGAGTATAATACGCAAAATTCACACAATCTGAATCTTTGGCATACGGAGTTAATAATTACGATTACGAACCTCTGACTTCATGGCAGATTCAAGGTCTGTAAACCATTTGTAGAACTGCACGAAAGAGTAGAGCACATATATAAACTCTTGTCTTTATGAAGTCGCCTCAGAAGGTTTAGTAATTATCAGTGTGGTCAGAAGAGTCATATTACACAATGTTCAATAATCTTCATTTAAAAAATGGGTAGCTACGAGGGAACAGGTCAATTAATAGTGTACCTGATTCGTATTGACCATAACCTCCTCAATAGCTCCAGAGTTATCCAAAGATATATCCTCGGTGGAAACAGTCAAGCCAATTTCTTGCACTGAAGCATTATCCACAGCCTATAAATAAAACTCAGATTACGTTAACATCAATTTTAGTAATGTATGCATTAGAATTACAAGTAATTAAAACAAATAGAGCATTCTGGTAACAGCACGACGCCATACCAGCTTGGCTGGCATTGCTCGCTCAGCAACCGCATGAGAAAGCGATACAATTGCTGTCTGTTGCTGCTCTGTCAAAGGAGCATTCTGCAAGCACACACTAAATAACATTCAGTGAAATACTTACAGGAGATTTCTTAGATCTGATTGAATAAAATGCGAAGAAAATGTATTATAGTAAAATTAAAAGCAATTGAGCTTGGTAAGTACTGAGATCTACAAAATTCAGCCATTGTAGACAGAAGAACCGAAGATAAAAAGCTCAAAATCAATTAAATCGATTCAAATCTTGAAATAACCAAGGATTGGCAACGACGAGGGGATCTGCGAGTGAACCAAACATGATGCAGGATGAAGTAGGCGGAAGAGAACCTGTTCCCAAGTAGATGCGAAGTTGTAGCCTCTAGAAATGGCGGCGTTTCTCGGAAGGCTTTGGGGTGGATTCCGGCTTCCCATTTTTCAGCTCGGTCGTCGTCGTCGACTTCTTCCTATGGACGTCACGCCCCCCGCTCCCTTCTCGCTCCTCCTAATTCTAACATGACATCCCACGGACAGCTGAAGAAGGAGCCGTGATTTTTGCAACAAAACGATGCGTTTCCTTCTCAAAATGTTCACCGGATTTCTCTTATTATTCTGCTTATCCAGACATTAACGATGCCGTATTAATCTTCGTTGGTGAAAAAAGTGGAAAATAGTGAAGAAGTTTTTTCAAAAACGCACTGGTCACACAGACATCTTCGAGAGGGTATTTTAAATCCTAAAATTTTAAAATAGGGTATTTTAGATTCTGTCGTTAAAAACTCTAATGTTGACCATCAACTCCTCAAAAAATTAGTTAACTTTAATTGATTTTTTAACGGTAAGATTCAAAATGCCCTATTTTAAAACTTCCAAATTCAAAATACCCTCAACGACTTTCTTGTGACTAGTGCGCATTCGAAAAAACTTCTGAATATTTTTTCCTCTTAACCGTAAATACCAGCATACCACTATCCAAAACAAAATAAGACCCTTTTATAAACAAATATTAATATTAATATATTGTAGTAAAAATCATAACTAGAATTGCAAGTTTTTTTTGCCAATAAAAGGCACATTCAGTATACATTAAAAATGAGTCATTTGATCAATAGATCATAGTTGATCAAAAAAAGATCAATATATCATAAAATATACAATTGACTAACAAGCTGTTGTTTAATATATAAATTTGTAGCATATGGAATCCATAAAAAAATAATTGAAATATTTCATTCAAGAAATAACGGATAACGTGGTAGTGAAAAAGGGGGTAAATATTTCTCCATTTGATTTGTCTGCTTTTAAGCCAAAAAAGTACGGTTAATGAGCGTGCATAATGGGCCGTGTCATATAAAAAACGATCTAAAGCAAAGAGACCGACCTTCGGTTAATTATGGGATGAACGTTTAATTTTAATTCATTTATTTGTATGGAACTTCGCTATCTACCGTTAAGATTAAAAATGGATTTCAACTTAATTAACCTTAACTGACAATCGAAAATTTTATTTAGATAACATTTGCAATGAAAAAAATCTGAACTCTCAATGGTTTTGGTGGAGTCCAAGAAATCTCATTTAAAGATACTTTAGCATTTCATAATCTGCACAAAAGTTTCAATAAAATGGTTTGTGATTTACATCGTAATGGTGCTCTGTCATCATTCATCAATAGAACAGTGTAACGAAAATACATGACAACAAAAAGAGAACCTGAGGGAGACAAAAACCTACAACAGATGAACTCGAAATAGTTGTATACATAACCAAAAGGAAAAAAGAAAAGAAAGGCGTAATTGCGAATTATTGCTGTAGATCTACTTGCAGTTACAAGATGAAATGATGGAACAAAAAACAATCTCAAAGGCTTGAGGCTACTGAAATGGGTCAATCTTTAACATCAGCAATGCCTTCTGGAGATATCTAAAACCTTGCTTCAGCCTCAGGCAAACAAGGAGAACTCATCACTTTACAGATGCGCTCTTCACCTCTAGGCCAATGGGAAGTGTTTTTATTTTTAAATAGTCATTGCTAGATAACCAAGTGAAAAATTGAAATTCTTTTGTTTGTATTACAGGTTTCCCATTCCGTTATATCATCAATTGATTCTATCAAGGTTGAAGAATCACTATTATCAGAATGTAGAAGGTGCTAAGCACGATATAATGGTAATGCCAACAAATGCTGAGAATTTCTTTACTAAAAATACTGTGTTGTTGAGCAAGATCAAGCGCATATCATATTGGTTTAGATTTTATTATCAGCTTAACCTGATGGTGATAGGATCAATTGGTAGTAGAAACAAGTCAACGTAAAAGTAGAAATACAAGTTTCAAAGTGAACAAAATGCTGTGTCTCAAAGTATAATACGCCGACTCAGTGTGTATTATTGATCGGCTCCGGTTTTGTCGCCTTCCGGTTCGATACAAAATGATTGCACAAATTAATATAGTATAGTGGCAACCAATCGTTCTTCTCGAGGAGCTGTTTATTGATAAACCTAGTCTAAATTGGTTATGGAAACCATGCTTAACTTGGGTGTAAAAGGGGGTTTGGTTTAAGTAAACATTGATGTAAAATCAAAACAATGCAAGAAGTAAATCTTTTTGGTATTTTGGTTTAACAATGAAATGGTTGAATTAAATTAAAGATATGAATAGATAGGCCCTTGGTGATGGAAACTCAGCTGTCATTGCTCTCAAAATGTTATGGGAGTTCGTAATTTTCTAAGTCTATATGAAAACCTCAAGCTATCACTTGAGTCCAATGACTTAACTAGTGAAAACAAACTTGAATCCAAGCCACTTAACACTACTTAGTTCATTGTTAAAAACCACTTAGAATGTAAAAGAATGAATGATGCATAAGCTCCTGTGATTATAAATCAACAACCACAGAATCCCAACACAATCTTTAATCATCAACAAACATTGACAACCAATAAATCAAGATGGATTAACCACAATTGCAGTGCATAAATGTAATCTAGCATTAACACATCATTCGATTCAAATACATAATCTGATCACAACATCACAAATCTGCGAATGAGGTTCACATGGTAGTAGGAATTCCTAAATCTAGGAATATCCAAACAAGATTAAACACAGATTAGATTAAGCAAAACTCCCCTAATGAGTCCATAAGCTCAAGCCTTGCTTCCCATCACCAAGAGGCTAAGAGCTTAGCCTCTCATAGCTCCAGAAACGCTGCTGCACTCATTGTTGTTCTCTGCCATGAAGGAATGGGGATGAAGATGAAGGATATGGAAGGAAGTGTAACAAAGAGGATATAGATGATTGGGGAAGGTCTAGATGAGATGAAGCTATGGAGGAATGCAAGATTGAAGAGCTTCAACTTCCAGCTGCAATCCAGAAGAGGTCAAGCTGCTGCTCTCCGTTTTCTGCAGATCTCTCCCCTCATTTTCGTGGTGGCTCCTCCTATATCAAACCAGGGCTGCTGACCTAATCCAAAACGCACAGCTGCACTTCCTCACATTTACGTCG